>JAMZRA010000003.1:9798603-10012372 GCA_024499935.1 Tyrophagus putrescentiae
GCCAAAAGTGATTTCTTTAAGGGCAAAATGTGTTTATGAGGATTTTTAAAGTGAAATGTGCCTGCTATTTATGGACACCACAGGCACTACTACATAGTGGAAGACAATAAGACAGTTTCAATTTCACTCTCCATTTTAGCTTCAATACGCTTTCTTCCTTTTTCTATTACTCAAAAAAGCGACAAAACTGTCGCCGGACGCCGAGTTATTCAAGTTGAATTTGGTAAAAAACTAAAGCGACNAAGGAAAAAACAATTAAGCAAGCAATGTCTAGTCAGCCTAAACTGACTGGCACAGTTTTCTCATCAAGGGAGAGTTTCCCGAGAGATCAAGTGACAAATAGAGAAGTTTTAGTGCACTGACTAGTGTCAAACAACACAAGATGCTTTGGTTTGAACAAAGTGAGATATTCAGGATATAAAAAGGATATAACAACTGCCAATTAGTCAATTGCACTGCTATTGCTCATTTTCTTTGGATTTCTCTTCCAATCAATCAGATTGACTGTAGCTGAAGTTTTAGTTGCTGCTGCTGCTACTGCTGCTGCAGCAGTATCTGCTCATCCATCACTGTCGACCGACAGACTAGATTGACTGCCTCCAAACTGCGACTCTAATCAGTTTAAATTCAATTTGTTATCATCCACAACTACTACCACCACAATCACCAGTCTATTACCTCCCGCAAAGCGGAGCGGCCGAACTGATTTGAGCCTTTCCCATTCATTCACTTGCACTTTTGCTGCTATTATTTGCTGGATTTACGCGCCCAATTTTAAGCACTCGGACTTGTATTGTCCTCAATTTTGTTTGCAGCACTTCTTCATTTTTTTCATTTTGGATGCCAGTTGCAGAGAAACGACAGCCTCTTTAATGTAACGTAATTACAGTGGTCAATTATAAGTTATGTCAGTTGTTTGTCTTCCAGTTTGCTTTTCGGATGTGAAAAGGCAATAAATATGTTTGCAGATTTTGATTTAAGTCTTTGGTTATTTCACTTTTTCTTCTTTAACTACTTTTGCATTCAAAATCAAATTGGATTTGAATTTTGAGAAAGGGAAAAAATACCAAACTTTTTCCTTTTTGCAGATGAACCACCAAACCATTTTGACCAGCTGTGAAACGTATTTATGTCAAAGCGATAATGAAAGAGAAAGCGGTAAAAAGTAATAACCGATGTCTGCTGAGTAATTAGCAATGGTGATGTCCTCAGCTCTTTAATTTGATTTGCAGTCGTTTATTTATAGTTTTTTCAGTGGTCATCTTTCCACACAAAAATCCGATAACATTGCCTGGTGATACCTCGACATTAACACTATCAACACCCGCCGATTTTTCTCTTTTCTAAACTTTTCAAAAGTGAAAGCCAAGAAACTGCTGCTGATGCTGCTGCTGGGAAACACTCAAGCAAACAAACATCCTCTCAGTAAAAGTCTGTTCACGTACGAGCAAACAAAGTCGGACAATGAGCCCATAAGAGAGCACTGTCTGTCTGTTTGTTTGTCTCGGACAGCATCGATCGTCGCAGCATTGGTCGTTTGGTCGGTCGGTCGTTCGCAGCAGCACTATCCGGTCGTGATCGCCCAGTAAAGAAAAAGAAAAATTGAGGGATGCTGCCGAGGTGTCTCGAAACACCTTTCTCTCCCTCACTCCCCAAGGGCGTTCCCCGCGACCCGTTTACTTTCGATGCCTCTGGGGGAGTTTTGCCTCCTTCTTCTTGGCCGCCGCATCGGATCACAAATTGGTCGTTTACTGTCGATGCCTCGTCTTCTTTTCCTTTTCTTCTCCTTCTTTGTCGTCCCCTTTTAATTTGTGTTGGCTTGGCTTGGAAGCTCGTCCACCATCACCTCCACGACAACACATTCCTCCTCCTCCTCTTGTTTATTTCATCCATCTTATCTATCGTGCCATTTACGAGTGAGCCTACAGTGCCTGAGGGGCAAACACTGAAACCAGCAACAGCAGCGAAAGTGCGGAAACAATTGACCATCACCATCATTTTGAGTCACTTTCTGCACTTTCGCTGTCCTCAGCCACCGCCAGCACAACAAACAGCAACCGTAGATGCTGGTGTGATGACGCTGTTTGCTGGGCGCAATTTTTGTTTATATTTTGAGATTTATATTTTGAGCTTAGATTTGGATCACCTTCTTATCGTTCTTTCTCTCCCCCATTTTCTGCCCCGGTAATAAGTCAAATAACTCGCAAGTGCCGTTCGCATTTCACTTTTTAGCTGCTGCAATGGCCGGGGAAAAAACCTACTTCAAGCAGCCATTTCTATATCCTCTGAAACGTTAGGGTTCGTTGAAAACCGTTAAATTTTTTTACTTGTTTTGGTGCATTGGAGCAAACCCATCAGGAAAAAGTTCAAGAAAGTCCAAACCCCATTGCAGCAGAAGAAGAGGGCACCATCATAAACCCTAGTTCAATGTGCAAAAAAAAATTGGAGAAAAAAATCATCATCAGATCAAGTATCAGTTCCGGTGTCGATCAATTGATTGGTGCTCTCAATTTTAGCTATTGATGCTTTACTGTGTGCGTATTTGAATTGAATTTCCCTAATTTCATTTCCCCTTTCACCCCATCAACAGTAAAATTGAAATTTAAACTGGGACTCTAATTGCTCATTTTCCCCTCTGTTGTTGTTTTTTCGTTATCAGTTTTTAGGGAAGGTTATCTAGATTTTTAAATTTTTAAATTTAATTAAAAAGTACCCCAAAAGAAAAAAGGCAAAAAAGAATGAAAAAAAAAACGAAGAAAAAGTCCAAAGTCGTGTGTGCACTTGGGAAAATACAAACTTTTTTTTCGGGTTTTCCTCGTTTTTCTGCAAAAAGTTTTGTCTTGATGATTTTTTTTCCCCCTTTTCCGAGGTCGACCCGAAGGGTTTTTCAACGGTACTTTTTCCACTTAATTCTTTACCAGTAATCACCTTCCCCGTGACACCCAAAACTGATCTCCCAAAAACTGCCACCTACTTAGCCAGAAAACAAACAGCAACGGGGCGAAAAGGTATTGTCCCCTTTCTCTCTAAAAGAACACTTTTTCTTGGGTTCGCTTTTTTCGCTTACCCCCCAAAAGAAGAACCACAACCCACATCAGTATCACCTCTTTTAGTTCGGGAATCGACACGACGACGACAAAAACGCTTGAAGATCAAAGTCTCTCTCTCCCACTTTGTAAGACGTTCTCTTTTAAATGGTGGACTGTGCTGATCACCTCTCCAAGTGGACCATTGTCACTAGGTAGCTGAAACAGTCTGACAGGCTGTTATCGACAAACAAGATCGCTAAATTTGGATGGGTTATTAGGGAGAGAAAAGGAGAGAAAGAAAGAAAAGGAGACTCGTTCCTTCTTCTCTTTCTTTTCTTTTTCATTCTCCCGTTTAGCAGCAAAAACGGTCTTTTGTAAAGGACTCTCTTTCCCCTTTCTTCTCTCCCTTTCTATCCCTCTCTTTCAATCGACAGTTGTCGCTGAATGAGCTCGGGCACCGTACTTAACACTACTACTCAGTTAGTTAACTGTACTCTTTCAGGAATTCAGTTGATGAATGGGGGATGATGATGGCGGTGATGATGATGAAACAGTTCGGTAATTTTTTTAAAACGTTGAAAAGACAAAAAGCGTGTACTGGATGAAATTACACACAGTTTACCCCACTTTTTTGTGATGAAAGAGAAATTCTGTTCTAGCTTTACTACAACTTTCTTTCTTTTTGGCTTTATTGTCAGTGATTTGAAGCGTTGCCACCGAGAGAGAGAGAGAGAGAGAGAGAGAGAGAGAGAGAGAGAGAGAGAGAGAGAGAGAGAGTACGGAACGCTTGCCAAGCGGCAACAAGTGGCAGAGACAAAAACTCGCGACAAAAAGGTCGGCGTACAAAATACAAGTGGAAAAAGTAAAGTAAAGTTGGCCACGACCAACACCCAACACACAACAGAAGAACTGACAAACAAGACAAAACAAAACACAACAACTTGTTGAAAAAAAAGTTTTTTGCCAAAGTTCCAGTAGTTGTGTGAAAGAAGCTTACAAGTGCCTTTTTACGTAATTTTTTACTCCGTTTAGTGACAAGAGCCAAAAAAGCGCCGTTTATCTCTGTCTCTCTTTCTCTCACTCTCTCATTTTTTCCAGTTTTCACTGGACTTTGTTTGCACAGCCAACCACCGAATAATAGGCGCAAAATTAAAAAGAAAAAGCACCCTAACTAAAAGTATAGAGGCAAAGTGGAGAAAAAGCGAGCTTCAATGTCGAGCTCATAACTCCTCATAATTCAGCAATGATCACACCGCCACGGACAATGAATAGCTAAGCAGAAGTGGTGGCAATTAATTGAGTGCGACGCCAGTCTGAGCACATAATGCACAAAAGAGAGGATGACAGCAGTGGATTCAGTGGAAACGAGCTGAATCCGTGTGCGTGAGTGCTGTGTCCAGCAGGCTTATCACCAAAGGCGACTCTTCTTCTTCTTCTTCTGTGGCCATTATGCGGCCGTCGACTGTGACCATCACTGCAGCACACACACTGCAATGTCTTCTGCTCTCTGCAGCCATTGTCCGTTGTTGCATTGCCACCAGCATTGTCGCGCCAAATCAGCAGCGAATTTTGGAGGTCTTTTTGTCATCTGGCTGGCTGACTGTCTGCTGCTCATCCAAGCAAATCATCACCGTCCCCGCCAAAATATTTTCCCTTTGCTTAGCTTCAATCCCTCAAAAAAATGCTGCCGCTCGGTGGTTTTTTGCTGGAGTTTAGCCTGCAATGTGCTGCTGGCAGTTGTCTGAACGAATCAAATATTAATGCAGATTTTTGCGGCAAAAACCGTAGGAGAATAGAAAAGAACCGTTATCTTGTCAGTATCAATGCCAAACAGCAATGATCCACGAGTAGAGTAATATTGTCCTTGATTTATCTTCCGATAAATACTACTTTGAATGCTAACTACCTTTGCTGACTAGCCACAAATTAAATCAGTCAATCACTGGTAAAGCATTTGGCTTACTGTTATTTTATTCAACAGTTGATGCTGAATAAAAAAACTAATTGTGGTCAGCAAACAGTTTTTTAACTTGGCTTGCACACACAACCTGACACCAAAATCTGCAACCAAAGTAGAAAAGAATTACTGGCTGACTGTCAATGGTTGATTTACGGTTTATTGAGTCATCAGAATATTATTACGATTTGATTATGATTAGAGGGGTCAGCAACAGCAGCAACAGCAGAAACAGCGACTGGTCGTTGTTTGTCAGACAGTGCATCTGCCACAGGATGTGCACAGGAGGTGCATGCTGAGAGAGCGGCGGGAAAAAGAAAAAGAGAGGGAATGAGAGAGCACACTTCACTTTCCAATTTCTCATTACCTGCTGCTGAAAAAGAGGAGAGAGAAACAAGACAGCGCAGTGGGACAGTCAGCTTTGGCAGCAGCAGCAGCAGCAGTCCTCGCCGAGTTTCTTCTCGTCGCCACTCTCCGCTGCTCATTCACCTGGCGAACCGCCGTCGAGTGAACATCATCATCATCCTCCTGAAACTTGAATACTTGCGAGCACATTTTATCTGCCGTCTTTTCTCCCGAAATAGCGCCTTATGAGCCGGCCAACCAACTTACTAGCCAAGCAGTCTTTGTGAATGTGCACCCAACTCTCTCAGCTTTGAATTTTATTTTCCCCTTTTTTCCTCAACTTTTTCTCCACTCTTCAATACTGCTTCAATACTTTTTTCTCTTCTTCTTTATCATCGGCGCCACCGATCACCTCAGTGTTTCTAAAATCACCTCGGCCTCACAGTTGGAGGAGACATGCATGCAATCGACTCGTCTTCTGTTCCCTGTGTGTAATTGCCAGTCTCGGCAGCAGCGGCACTTAAGCAGAAATCAGTGATCTTCCCCTTTTGCTGCTGCTGCCGCTGCCGTTGTCTTAACGAGTGAGTGATCGACGACGAGTGATCGTGTACGATCTTCTAATGAGTGTGTTTGTGTCCTCTGTGAAAGACTGAACACTAAAACTTGGCCATCACAGACTAATCTCTACCGCCGCCGCCGCCAACTGAGTGACGTCAGTGACCAAATGGTGCCATTCATTCAAATAATGCTGCTCAAATAACAAAACATAAAAATCGACAGGGCAGCCACCGCCAAACTGATTGCCCAAAGCAGCTATTGTTGGACTACTACTTTCAGCTAGAAAAAGTGCAGTTACTTTTTATGGTGTTGGTGGTAGTGATCTTCAGATCTTCTTCTCCTCTCGGCTTATCCACAAAAGTGACACAATTATTATTTGTTTGTCCTACTACTACTACCACTGCTACTTTTTTGGCCTCAACTTTTGGTAAACAGGTAAACTCACTTACACAGACACAAACACACACACACACAAATAACCTCACTCCTCATCGGTAAATCAGACAATCTTTTCAAAATAATAAAGAGCAGCAGCAAAATTGGCAGTGTGCCTTCTTTAGTAGCAGCAACACCACTTTCAGTGGCCAGAGCAATTTCGATTTTCAGCAACCAGCTGCTGCCACAACTTCAAGTGAAACTGTTTGCTCTTAGCTGCTGCTGCTGCTGTTTGTTCACCCACCTGGCCCACAACTTGGAGAGACCTTGACGACAAAGTAGTTGCTTTTTTCTTTCTGTTCTGTTGTTCTGCTGTTTCATATTCCGGTTCTACTGCCACACAGCTTTCAAGTGAAAGGTCTCTTTTTTGCACAAAGCAAACTATGTCATTATTCACACTGCTTGTGCTACTGCTGCAAACCTACGTCCGGCAAATTGCCACCACCATCACCACCTTCATCCTTCACCCCTGACAGACTGTCTGTGTTTGATGCCGACAAACGGTTGTGCTGATGCATCCCACTACTGTGTCTGTGTGTTAACACACATCTGTCGACAATTGAACACACAGATCGAGTGATGACAGCAGAGACCGGTGCAAAAATGAGTGAATTGAAAGGCAGGTCCCCCTGCTTACCGTTCTTTCTCTGAAGGGGCACACCCAGTTATTATCTGCCCTTTCCGACCTGTCCGCTTCAATCTATATCTTTTATTGAGAAAAGCAGTGGGCACTGGACACTACTTTCTGTCTATCAGAACCGGCCCCCTGCCGACCTTTCCCCCCTGGCGGGGCCTCCCTGGGACATTTTCCCAATTTTATTTTTTTGCCTGGGGCCGCAGCTTTCATTATTTGCCTGTGCATCATCATCTGCATCAAACGGGAAAAAAACTGCAAAGGGGGGAAGCGATGAAGGGTAATAAAAGGACAATAGGAGCAGTGCAATAAAAAAACAGTGAGGGCAAAGGGTTCGGTGGCAGTTTCAGCAGCAGATTTTATCATCAAAAGACTAATCGCCGCCGGGCCCCCAACGCCTGCCAAAAACCCTCCCCTGTTTCCCCCCCCTTTACATTGCACTAATGGTCGCAAACCCGGGGGCCCGCAACCTTGATATTCATGTGCTGTTGTTTTTTTTAATACACTGTGTTTCCCCTTGAACCACCACTTTGAACCAGCAACTGAGTTTATACCCTTCCGGGGTTTTCCCAAGGGTTTCCACCACCGGGAACATCACAGCAGCAGCAGTTTTTTTTGTGCTGTCAGTTTCTGGTTGTTTGCGCAGTGGGTTTTCTCTGTCAACTTCAGTCTTTATCAGGGTTTTAGGGCCCCGAACCAAATCACCACCAGCCCACCGAGCCTTCACCCCTTTGTTGTCCTGTAGCCAAAAAATGAGTCAAGAGTGCTTTGTGATTGAAAAGAGTGCGTCAGAGAAGGAGGAAGAATCGACACACGCAACCCCCTCCCCCCCCCCATTGCCGCTGTTCTTTTTTGGTGGTTTCTCAGGTGAGCGTATCACCGCCGTATATGCCCGGGATCACAGGGTTTCTATTTCGGTTTGCTCCGAGCTTCACTTGCAATCGCGTGCTGAAGCGAGGGGGGAGGCAGGCAGTCTGAAAAAACAAACTGCATTCAAACAACTGAAATACTGTCAAAAATATAAATACACAGTCAGTCAGTTCCCGTCCCAGCCAGTCAGTCAGTTTGAGATCATGAGATCAAGTGGCACTACTGTTTCATTGTCTCTCTATTTCTTTCTAGTGTAGTAGGAAGTCGTCAACCCCAAACCCCCCACTCAACTAACTGAAAAACGAGCTAAAATTTTATCGCTTTTCTGATTAAATTTCCCCTAATTTACCATTATTTTCTCTTTTCCCTGTCGGCTTGCTCTTTTCCTTTCTTTTTTTTCTTAGATTGAAGAGAAACTGACATCGCTTTAAATTTAAACTCACACTCTGTGGGGAGTGATTAACTGTGAAATGGGGGCTAAACTAAACTGCCGTTTCTGCAGCTAAATGGTTTTTTCCCTTTTTTTTTAACTCAGCTAAATGCTAGAAACTTCAGACTCGGGGCTTTCTGAACAACAGTCTAGACAGTAATCGATCTAATTTCTCGCCACTGTCCAGATTCGTTTTACTTGACTGACTTACTGACTAACTTACTGAGTCTCACAGCTCTCAGGATTTTCTCAGGAAAGTCTGAGGATATTGTATGTGTGCGAAAGAGGAAGGATTGCAAAAAAAGGATATTTGGTGCTGAAAAACAGCCAGTGTCGTCTGTAAAACAAAAGACGGAATCAGGAGTCCTTTTATAACCTTTTTAGATTAGTTTTAGTGTTTTTTTTTTGTTTTCTTCTCTGCGTTTAGTGATGCACTACTTTTTTTCCTCCCATTCTTCTCCTCTCAACGATCCGTGATCAGTCCTTCCGTCAGCGCCTCATTCTTTGTGCCTTTTTCTCGTCTGTTTTCAAGCAGTATTTTTACTTTTTTTTTCTTCGGTCGTTTTTCCCAATCCATGCGATTCCGCATTTTTGTTATTCATTTCATTCAGTAGTTTGATATTCACATTTGTTGGTCCATAAGGTCGCGTACCCTTCGATGTGTGTTTTAAAAGCCCGGCAAATATAGATTAACTCCATTGCCCTTACTGGTTTTGTCATCATGGCGCACTCAACCTTTGATCAAAAACCCACGAATACAACGAAAAAAAGCCTTCTTCAATCTTGAATCTCAATTTGCATGTTGCTCAGCAATTGAAGTGAGTGTTGACGGCGATTCGAATTTGAATGATCGACTTGGCAAATTGATGGTGCACATCGCCCGATTGGCTACATCGAGCAGCTGAAGTTCATGATGATAAACCGATGTGGTGATGGGATGTGGTGTCGTGTGCTTGTGGTAGTGCACTTTGCTGATGACACCCTCAAACCTCTCCGACCCCACCACCACCACCACACCATCACCACCTTGCCTTACCGTTAAGAACGTTATCATGCCACCACCCAGAAAACTGAGCGGCACCAACACTCACCGACCCGGTAAATGACACCGAGCAGCAGCTGAACCCTTGTGAGCCATTGCAACCCGGCAATTGTTCTACCTTCAATTGGCAACATGTCTATGCTTTTTGTGGTGCTTCTGCATCTCTTTGATTGAACTCGTGACGAATTTGTACCCCTGCCCATGAAAGAAGACTGAGAAATCTGCTGCTCTGTGATATCTTTCAAATGTTTGTGGGCGTTGTTGGTGGTGTTGTCTCACACGATAGCCTAGATTTTTTTCTTTCCTAGACCATCAAATGAAGGTGTTACAGTCGTGCCAGTTGTAGATAATGGCAATAAATACTACTTATAGGTCAACTCTGCTGTTCTGCTGCGGCAGTCAGCATCTTCTAATCACGAGCAATGCTTTGCCCGCTTTGATAGCAGTCAGACGACGAAACTGTCGCAGACGAGTGTGAGCGAGTGGAATAGATAGTAAAACTGCTCAGAGCAACCACAAAGTTGAAACATATTTCAACTTTTTTTCCTCCATTTCAGAATGCCACAGAGAAGAAGCGACAAAGCGTAGAAAGACAATTGGCCATTACGATTATGCTAAAAGTCACCTCGGTACTGCTGCGGCTGTTTCTGCACGATGAGGACGACGGTAATGCAGAGCACAGACACTGATTTTGCCCTGATCGTTCCTTTGCGTACGTCTTGTTGATTTATTGAGATCCTGCGATGACTGGATTCTGCAAAGTTTTTCGCCTAATCGCTCATCACCTCTGCCAATACTGAACACAGATTGCACAAACTACACACCTACGCCCTAACTTTCAGCTCTCTACTTACTCCTCTGTTTCTGAACATCTCTTCCTCAAAACCTGGGTCAAGTGCATCATCGCTCCCACCATTGTTCCCGCTCATCCTGAAGTGTTGTGTGATCATCTTCAGAAGACAAAGCAGAAGCAGCAAAGAAGAGGAACGTTGAAGCTCACTGAACCGTCTCCGTGTGCCTACCATTTTTTCAATATGCAAGAGCAGAAAGAGTGCTAGAAAGATGAGAAAGCGAGATGAACTGGATTAGTAATCATTGGAATAGCAGACCAAAGTTTCAGTGCACATACCTAGCAACACATACAGCACAAACACATAAACACACACATTTGTAACGGTTTGCCACAATCTAAAGGACTTGGTCCTTTTGTTTGCATCTGCAGTGGTGACTAATTGCCCGCTCTGGAGTGGCCGCCTCAGCTACTCGCTTTATGCCCATAACGGAGGAAGACTTTGATGTCCACCTCCCTCTTTTTCTGTTAATATCCAAATCAAAGTGCAGCAATTCCCATCCCATGTGATCCACATTAATCAAAACTAAAACCTGGTGCATATTGCAAATACTAAAACAGCTGTTCTTTCGTCTCGCCCTTCGAACTAGGAAACCATTCATCTTGTTCACTGTCTGAACTTGTTGGCAAGCAAAACTGTCTGTTTAAACGGAACGACCACCTTAAAAAAACTGTTTGGCACACGTCCCGGAAGATGTTAAACCGCACACGGCGACATCATCGTGGTGGTGCATCCCACACCTCAACGGTGGCTCAACTTCCAACTCCAGTTCCGCCTCTAGTCGAACTACCTCCGCAGCGACGCCTTCGAACAGGCCAGTTCGGGACCGGTTTGTAGAAGCTGCGGAGGAGGCCACGCGAAGGGGTGCAATGCCGCCGATGAGGACGGGCAAAATGAGCTGGGCTGTCCACTGGGCCCCTACTCGGGCACCCCTCGATGCGCTGCATCATCGTTGGCCGAGGTAAGCAACCCAACAGCAGAAAAAACCGTTTTTTTTTGACTATTTGGACCCATTTTTCAACACCCTTTCTACCTTCTTCTACTTTTCTTCTTTCGAGTTGACGCCCGTTCGGTGTGACCTTGTTTCGGCATACCTCCCTTCACTGGCGGCGGCGATGGCCACCTGAAGCTGCCTCATTTCTCGTCCTCCTTTTGGAGTGAATCTCATGTGCCCCCTCGATAATCACCTTCCAGTGCAAGGAGGTGGCCGCGCTGAACGGGCCGCGAGGAGGTGGTGCAGTCCTACGCGTACCGCTACCAGCAAAGTGCTCTGACCGGCACAAGGCAAAGGTGGCCAGGCACAGTATCGGCCTTTGCGGAGCGGAGAAAACGCATCCGAGCCTATCAAGCGGGTAAACAAAGAGGGAAAGCGGGCGGGAGAGGAGCCAATGCGTCGGAAAAGCGGGCGCAGAAAAGCCTTCTGCGAAAAACTGACCGCTGCAGAACCAGTGCGGTCAAAATGGAGATAATCACGACCATCACCAATCACCACCTCATCTCCGACACCTTGACCTCAACCACCATCACCACCCCCTCATCCCTTCACGCATTAACCGAACAATCCACATTTTATACGAGCTTCTCGAGTCTCATGGAAAAAGTTGCAACCACCACTCCTCAACGATCTCCTCCACCACCACCCTCCTTCCTCCCCTTCGATGATGAAGTTTCTCTGAGCTCGTCAGATGCCAGCGTAAAGACCCCTCCTCTCCGCTAAAACTGTGGGCCGGGACGATCGGCTCGAGGATGAGATTACTGTCCGATTGTCAAAGAGGGTTCTCATTAGGAACAACCAGCAACCTCATGCACACCAGCAGCTTCAAAATCTACAAACTCAACTGACCACTTTACTGTCAAATGATTCGAGTATATCTTGCGAAAACCAATTCAACCTATTGGCGTGCATTCGCCGAACACCATTTACCTCTTTCCTCGACTCCTACGGCCGCTTAGTGTCAGCAATTTGGTGGGGCTTGTTGAGGAGATTACACCTCACATAACCATGCAAAACCCAAATCATTGCAAAGTGCACCATCCTTTCAGCACATCTACGCAGCAGGCCAAACGGGAGGTTACAACCTGAAGGACGTTTTTCACGACGTGCTGAAACGGAGTTCAGGCCGCTGATAGAGCTTAAAAGCGGCGGCCCACCTGAAGGGGGCCTTCAACAAGCAACAACAAAACTCAATTAAGAGCAAGCTCTGAGCAGACATCAACTACCAAAAGTTCCAAAGCTGTCAAAACCAACCCTCCTCTCCTCTTCCTCCTCAACAAACTCTCAATGAGCTCACTCTATCGAAACGCACTCGAGCAGATTTGCGATGTTAAACTTTGAAAATAAACACCAGACACCATCTCAACGCTATCAACACTGAGTTCCGAAACGTCGAGCATCTTTGAGCGACCTGCGTTTGGCTCGGTGTTCCTTTTGCCGAGTAACGTTCACTCCTGAGTCGCTCTTCTTTACCTCATCCATCTTCCATAAAACCAGCAACCCACAACATAAGAGTCTCCGCAATCGTAACTAATACTCAGCACACTGACAGTGCTGGCCACAGTGATGAGGAGAAGAGGAAAGAAGAGAATCGAGAAGATGAGGAATGAAGTCGATTCCGGTCACGACACAGTCACAATCACGACCAACGCAGCCTGGGCCGAAGTACGGCGCAGCAGATCACCACGGAGAAGCCAGTCCCTGGACGGCAGTCCACAAAAAGACTCTCGACGACCAATCTATGATAAAGGGGCTGCAGCAGCACTGATAAAAACAACAAAAATCACTACCACTTCGTTTCTGAAATTGTTGGAGGTGGTGTGATCACAGCAGCAGCTTTTGCCGCGTACATCATCGGCAGCGGCCGGAAGTTTTGGTGGCTTCAAGAATGGATGTGGAAGAGGATGATTGTGTGGACTTGCTAAACTTAGAGGACGACCTTCACGATCACCACGATTTTGACCTGGAGGGAGAGGGAGAGAAACCCTCCGAAAGAGAAAGGAGGGCCATCACCCCACCCATCATCATACCCTCTGTCCAAAGGAGACAACACATGGTGCTCCTTGCGCTTCCAAAGTCAATTCCAGTGCTTGCTCTTTCCTGTACGCGTCAAGGTCTTCGGCCAGTACTACGACGGCTTTGAGGCGGAGGCGATTTCATTGAGCGCTGATGGCCGGTCTCACCGAGGCGGACTTGTGCTTCGCTGGGCATTCCCCCACGTGCCACGACGTAAGCTGCTCACTGCCATTCCGCCAGCGAGACTGCTGCTGGTCTGCGAGGATTCGCCGTGCAGCAATCTTCCTCGGACGGGTAATCGACAAAAACGAAAGCTCCTAAGTCCCAAGCACAGTAGTGATGATGGAAAGCTGCAGCAAGTCTTTGAGACGAGCGTAGATTGTCGAGAAAAAACAATGTAAAAGTATTCTCAACGTTAGGACACACATCTTACAGTTTTTATTGAACAGAACTCCTTTTTGACAATTTTTTTGCCCTGGTGCAACCTTTTTTTTTTTTCTTTTTTTTGTTACAAAAGAGCGGCGACAAATTGGAAATTTTTTTGCTGCTGCGCCGATTTTTATTTTCGTTTTTCGTTTCGTTGACTTTCTGCCTTTTTAGCAAACTCAATAAATAAATTATTTTCCCTTTTTTCAAAGACTTTTCTGCTTTTAATTATTATTTTTTGTTATTGCTCTGTTGCTGGGGGCTGGTGTTGCCATAATAAGAAGGGAAAAGTGGGCAACGATGATGACAATATGTGAAGGAAGCGAAGGAAGGAAGGGAAAGGAAATTGCAATTGGTGAATGGTTTCTAACCACACAAAAGCATGCTCAAAGACTGTGTACAGGCACAAACGACACAGAATTTGTAATGAGTAAAAGTGAATGGAATGGGAGAGATGAGTGAGTTTGATGATACTGTACAGCCAACTTGAGTAACCACGGTGAGAAAGAAGGTGTACTTGACAAGATAAATCCAAAAACGGAAAGAGAGCTTTGTGGAGTGGGTAAGGTCTAGGGCCAGTAGGGTGGTAAATTTGAGAAGAATCACAAAAGAACAAAACAAAATAATACTGGAAGCAGGTAAGAAACTGAAGAGCTGGAAAGGAATCGGGGGTGGGGCAATACTGCTGTACAAAACAAAAAACGAAATTTTGACGACTGGTGGTAGAGTGATAGTTGACATTAACCTTGGAGTAGTCTACTGTGGGTGGAAAGTTGGGGATGTCTCTGGAGAGGCGAGTCTAAAATAATAACAGCTGTCTATGAATCATGTCATCAATCAACTATCTAATCGTTCATCAGCATTCCTTTTTTTCAGTAAGATGGCTGCTGGAAGCCCATCTCTTGCTGCTGCTGCTGTGCCGCAAACGGATTGGAGTTGTAGTTCGGCTCGGCATCTGAGGCCGCAGTGTACTGGGCGTAAATTGGCGCCACCATCGGCGCCATATCCGCCGTCCATTCCCCCCAGGTCCGCCGACGCCCAAATTCGCCCTGGTCAAACCGCTGCTAAACTGCGTCATGTCGGCGCCCTCGAGCCAGCGTTGGTAGGCGAACCAAGAGCAGCCGCCCTAAAAAAGAGGGTAACAGTTACACAAAGTTCTAAAATAAATCCCAATGAATCCTTCTCACCCAGTGCCAATGGAGAAGAGCGAGAAACAATGGCCGCCCGCAGCTGTTGATGCCCTTGCCCATGGGCGGGTACTCTGGACTGCCCCAGGCGATGGACAGGTAGGCGAGGTGAAGAAAAAGAGGGCCGCCCAACGCCTAGGGAGAGAGCAAACAAGTTAATCATCGAAATTGTAAAAATGCTCAATGCAGCAGCACTCTTACCACTGAAGCCCACGTCGCCTGACCACCCTTCGGCGATCTTGATGCTGGAGAGGTTCTGAAAGAGCGCCTCCAGACGAGGAAGGCAATGGCGCCCAGCAGGCCGAAGAAGGCCACCCTCGAGCCGAGCGACAGGCGGCGCCGTCGCCGTTGAAGAGACACACCTCCTTGCTCTTGCTGCCCTTTCCTCCAGTCACCGCCTTCTGCCAGCCGTTCATGGAGATGCTCGCCCAGACGATCAGCGAACAGATCTGTATTGAAAAACATATTGTTTAGGCTTGAATTAGTTTAATTTTTTTCAAAACAGTTTTAATGCTTACCAGACAGCCAATTCGCAGCTCACCGTCGGCTTGCTGACAAAGGTGACCGGGTCAAAGGCGGCGCCTGGGTGTGTGTGTTGGATGAGAGGGCAAGGAAAAAGTTTATGAGTTTAAAAATGTTAAGAATCGTTTACACTTCACTTACCCGTCTTGCCGGCGCCAAACGCCACATGTTCATGTTGTTCATGTTGCTGATGTCTTCTCTCTCTCGCTGTCTTGACTTTTGACTGTTGCCAGAAAGAAAACACTGACCACTGTTCACACTGCTGCAACCTCCAACAACAACTCCCAACACCAACAATCACACGATGGTTCTGCAGCTCAGCTTTCAAGATCGTGAAAGTTGATCACCAATGTGTGTGTGTGTGTGTGTGTGCAAACTGAGTGCAAAGTGTGTGAGGCCTGCTGAGGACACACTCGGTCTCTCACTCGGTCACGGAGTCGGAGAGGGAGAGCGGGAGCAACGAAAGTATCCAGAGTGCAAATACGGTTGCTATATACTCGATCTCAGTGGCCACCAGCAGCACTTTCCCAAAGCATTACCATATTGCCAGCACTGAATACGGCATTGCGCAGTGGCCACCCAGCCAAAGCACTTTCAGTCTCTGACCAATGATCAGAATTCGTGATTGGAACACACACACAGCAGCAGTTTCCAAGCAGACTCTAGCACTACGAGGGGCACACACGTTAATTTTGCTTTGTCATCAAGTCGTTTTTATTCACGTTGCACAGCTGCAGTGCACTTCTTTCGAAAATCAGTGGTCAGCCGGAAAAGGAAAAGGAGTGGGAGAAAGTTGTCGACTATACAGTTTGGGTGTGTGTGTGTAGTCGAGTACTGTTGGTTGAGGTGTGTGCTGTTGTTGCCGTTGTTGCGGTGGTGGTTGCTAGCCAATTAGTAAAAATGACATGATATCACAGTATAAACTTGTGTGTGTGTGTAAAGAGGACAGCAAAGGAGGTAAGAAAAGGAGGAAAATGGTACAACTCGTTATCTACCTAACTACAACTCTATTTTAGTGATCTCAGATAACTCTCCAAAAGTCAAGGGAAAAGGACGCAAAGATGAAGATGTCTTTATACAAAATGCACAAAAGTGTTTTAATTGTGTGGGTAAAAACAGAAGAGGAAGCGCAGAAGTATCAGCAGGGGATCTTGCTCAACACACGTTTTATTTTTGCTAGTAATACGTCCTTCTCTTAAAAGGGGGGCGTGTGCTGCTGCTGTCTCCTGTGTGTTTGGATGGGTTTTATCTTAAAGTAGAAAGAGATGAAAATAGCGAGAAAGGAGAAAGTGTACATAAATATAAAACACAGTAGAAAGGTGGGGAGAGGATATAGAGAGATGCTGAAGTAGAAAGGAGTGTGTGGTATTAATATTACTGTTGTGATTAAAGTAATGAATCGGTATGCTTGCTCCCTTGGTGCTTTAGCAAAGCAGATAGATTGAGTTCTTCGCCTAGTTAACTACTATTGTGTGAAAGATTTGATGCGATAAGGTAGGTTTTCAGAGGAGGACACACAACACCACACACCTACCTTCTGATGAAGGGTATCAGTTATTGAGTATTGTATCAATGGTGCGGCGGTATTGTGGTTTGAGTTGGTAAAAAGGACTGATGTAGTGCTGGGAATTCATTGGAAACTTGCTTACCACTCTCTTAAAACTTCTCCAAATCTTCCAACTTGACGGCGTTCATCAGGGATTGCCACGACTTCCTTCACCTCCTCGGCGCCAGCAGCACCAGCGCCGCCCGGCCCCACCCTTGGAGCTCATGGCAAAGAGATATCACTAATCTTGGTTTCGACTGCTGATGTGGCTGTGACTGACGAGAGGCGTGGTTCATGCTGAGCTGCTGCAAGCTGGGCCATGTCATTGGTGCCCTTATCTGAAGGGGAAAAAAGGAATTTAGAACAAAAAGAACAAAGAACAAACACCACACAGACCATTAGCAGATGAGTTCGAAACGGAGGAGGGCTGAATGTTCGACAGCGGATGTGGGATGGTGTTCGAAGCTGAAGAAGCGGCGGCGGCCGAAGAGGCAACATGCTGTTGATGCGGTTTGTTTCCACCAGCCTCCATAATGTCGAGAAAGGTCTGCCGACCGCCCGACTTGACATTGCCATCCCCGGTAGGCTGAGCACCTGTTTTGGGCATCTGAGGAGACTTGCTGGACCTCCAGGGACGAGGATGATGAGGTGTAGTGGTGGCGGCAGAGGAGGCAGAGGCGAAGCCGACTTTGAGTCCTTCAGTTGCGAAATACTGCAGTGGGCGTAAACTTCGAGTTTTTTAGCAGCTTCTCGGCCAGCGTCACAGAGTCCGAGTCTGTGCCCTGTTCCGAGGAGTGATGGTTCGGGTGCTGGTGGTGACCGTGGTGCGGTGGCTGTGCGTGCTGTGACTGCTGCTGGTGAAGATGCTGCTGCTGCTGGGCCATCATCATGTGCGCCAGCATTTGTGCGGCCATCGGGTGTGGCTGATGAGGACCATGAGGTGGCGTGGTGCTGAAGCGGCCCATGAGGCGGCGGAGGAGGAGAGGACCATGCGGTGGTGCGGTGGTCCACCCATCATCATCGCGGTGGACAAAGGGCGACGGTCCGGCCAGTCCCGGGTGATGCATGCCCGGTGGTGAAGTCCGGGTGGTGCATCGGATGGGGGTGGGGAAAGGGACCAGCGCGGGCGGGGCGGAGGAATGGCCGCCGCGCGGCCATCTGCATCGCCACTTCAGGCGGAATCGGCTGACCGGGATGAAAGAAGGGATGACGGAGGATGGCAGGGTGGTGCATGCCGGGGGCGCCTCCCTCTGACGGCGCCGGGGGATGCATGGGCCCAAAGGGAACAGGTCCACCTGACCGGAAGCAGCAGCAGCAGCTTCACAAAAGGAGGTGGAAGCTGGCACCTCCAGCCTGAAGAAGTTGGCGGCAGCCGCGTCCAGGACTCTGCTGAAACAGCGCTCCAGCGCTGCTGGGCGACACCGCCCGCGACATTTGAGGGTGAAAAGGGGCGTGTTGGAAGCAGGCGGTGTCAGTTCAGTGGATGGCCGTCTGCGGCGGTCGCTGGCTGCTGCTGTTGGGCGAAACAGACGTGGGAAACGGCGGCTGCAGCAGTGGTCGAGGCTGCTGCTGAGGCTGTTGTTGAGCCTGTCCACCGGCGAAAAGGGTCCTCGATTGGCGTTGTTAAAGGCAGACAGTGGTCCACCACCACTTTCGGCGTTCTGTCCTCCTCCCCACCGCCTGAGGCAAGAGACATCAGCAGCTTTGACATGGCTGCCGAGTGTTCCGCAGATGCAGCTGCGGAAGGAGGCCCATTCATTTGCTGTTGCTGTTGTGGCTTTCTGTTGACCGAAGACGATCCGCCGCCGAGCATACTCGCCTCCAGATCGGCCAGGTAGTCGCCTTCGACATGTCCAGCTTGATGGCAGAGGGCGGTGGGCCTTTGGCGCCACCGTCATCTTGCGAGCATTCGCCAGCAGGTCCTTACCGAGGAGCTGGCTGAGGAGGTAGAGGAGGACTTGTCTCCTCCAACCACCACCACCGATTGTCTTTGAGGAGGCGCGGCCTCTCCGGAAACCGAGTCCCTCTTCAGTCCTTCTTGAACCACTTCTCAGCGCGACTCGAGGCGTTCATCAGCCTGAGGTGTTTCCGCCACTCGCTGCCACCACCGCCGCCGCCTCCAATATCACCAAATGAAAAGGGCAGCGGAAAGTCCTTGCTCTCGAGAAGTTCTCATTCCAGAGAGCATGGCGCTCAGGTCGGCGCTCAGGTCCCGACTGAAGTGCTGTCAGCGACGTGGCCGGCGTCGAGGCAGAGGCGCGGCCAGGGCCCTGCTGTTGTCAAAGAGCTCCGCCGAGCTTCGGCCGCTGAATCCCCACCATCGACAGAGGATTGCGCGTATTTCGGCGGCTGCTGTTGTTACGTGCTGCGCCGCGCCGCCGCCAAGTCTTCAGACTGTCGTCGGCGGTCGCCGCATTGTCCATCGTCTGACACTTCTCGTCGTCGTCAAAGCCCTTCAGGTCGATAAAGTCGTTCATGCTCTCGGGTCCATTGCTGAACCACTCCGGCTCCTCCTCGGCGTAGTTGTCGTGGTGGTGATTGTGGTAGTGACCACCGCCGTACCCGCCGTCTCGACTGTTGTAGTCGCTGTTGTACTTGTTCCGACGCCGGTGTTGTTGTTGTAGAATCGCTGCTGCTGCTACCGCTGCCGCTGGTGTTGCCGTAAGTATTACCGCTGCGGCTGTTGTACCGCGAGTCGGCAGTGTACTCGCGCTTGCTGCCGCCGTTGTTCACACTGCTCCCGGCGCCCGCGGCGGTGGCATTCTTATCAGTCCTCCACGATTGCACCGATTCGAGTGGTTGGCGCTTCGGTAGGTGTTCTTCTCGTAGCGCGAGTTCATCGGTTCTCCTCGGTAGCTGCCGCCGGACTCGAGTCCGCCATCCTGATTGCTACCTCCTCGAACCCTGGGATGTTGGGGTTGTTGCGGGATTGCTTCCTCTTTCACCGCCGACGTCTCGCCGTTGTTGCCGGCGCCACTTGAACTGCTGTTCTTGAAGCGGCCGGGTGGTGGGGGATTGTGCGAAGAGGGTCCGCCGAGATCATCGAAGAAGTCGCCACCTGAGCCGCCGCCTTCTCGCTCTGCAAGGATGCGCTCGTTCTGTTGCAGTATGTAACGCTCCTCGACGGTTTTCTTAACCAGCGAGTTGATGATGTTGTCGCTCAGTTGGCGCCCTCACTGCAAAGATGAAAAGTTAGTTTTTGCAAAATAGAAACCGATCGTCAGACTTACAGAAGCGCGTAAAAGGTCGACTTTTGCATCTTTGAACTGGGGAGTTCCTTAATCTCGAGTAGCTCTTCCTGCAAAATGATGCAAAGTCACGTTAGCTAAATAGAACGTCAACAAACACTTCACGTCAACATACCCTCGAGTAGCGGATCCGATCTGTTTTGGTGGGCTTCTTGCCACCGTTGGCCTTCTCAATCAGCAGACTTATTTCTAAATGGCAAAATGATGCAATGGGTAACAGAATCAGGCAAACAACAACAAACTTACCTTTGGCTAGGGCATCGTTCTTGAAGATGACGTTAAAGTCTGGTTTTAAACCGAAGGACTTGGCGGCATCCGTCAAACTGGACGTCATGGTGACCAGTTCAGCAGGAGGACACCGAGGGAGGGTGATGGGAGGGTGATGGGGTGATAGGGAGGGTGATATCGGTGAGGCGATGTTGATGGAAAAGGGGAACACAGAAAGAGAAAGAGAGTTCTTGGTCAAAACTCTGCAGCTGACTATTGATGCAGGGATAGCCTGACGACGCAAAGTGAAATGATACGGCAAGACTGAAAGAGCGAGAAAGCAAAGAAAGCAAAGACAGAGAGGCGGCCAGTCGCCGACTGCCACCGACAGAGCGCACCAGCGGAATAAAGAGGCGATCGCAGAAGACGTGATTGATGGCAAAGCGGCACTTTTCTCAAAAGCAAAAAAAGTTCACCTCACCTTTAATCTTTGATATCTCGATAACCACTGCATTTTTTTTGGATTTTGTTTTAACCAGAATGTTTCTTGGGTCTTCTTCTTCAAAATGGGGGTAATAAAAAGTAAAAATGATTTTTAAAACGCATCTTTATAATCGTAAAACAAAAAAATCAAGTTTATCTTCAATCGTCAATATCTCGGAAACTACTGCACTTTTTTCAATTCTGTTTTCGACAAAATGTTCCTGGAGCCCTCCTCTGCAGATTGGCGTGTCAAAAATACCAAAAAAATAAAAACGCATCTTCATAACTGTAAAACATAAAAAATTTAAGTTTATTTTCAATCGTCGATATCCCAAAAACTATTACAGTTTTTAACATTCTGCTTTCGCTAAAATGTTCCGGCAACTTTCCTCTTCCAAATGGCGTGTTTAAAAACTCCAAAAAGAATCATGATTCGCTCTTGCTTAGGATCGAACTAAGGACCTTTCGGTTAACAGCCGAACGCGCTGCCGATTGCGCCACAAGAGCTACCGATCTGAGTGTTTTGCCGTGCAGGAATACCTTAAGGGTAT
Organism: Tyrophagus putrescentiae; assembly: GCA_024499935.1. Taxonomy (NCBI): domain Eukaryota; kingdom Metazoa; phylum Arthropoda; class Arachnida; order Sarcoptiformes; family Acaridae; genus Tyrophagus; species Tyrophagus putrescentiae. The sequence continues at coordinate 9,819,935 of JAMZRA010000003.1, forward strand.
GCTAATGTACCTAGAAAAACGTTAATTTGCCTGTTTTTTAATTAGATTGTAAGTAAAGATTTTTTGAGTTTTTTGTATCTCTAAAATAACAACCGGAAGAAAAGGTTAGAAACATTCTGACTAAGGGTTTTTCGGGTGTTCTACCTGTAGTGGAGTAAGTGTGGAAACCACACAAACCTACCCCAAAACCTCCCCCAAAACCTACACCCCCTGCAGTGCAGACCTTGAAATATCCGTAGCTGTAGAACAATCTTTTGCACTGCACAATGAGCTTCAACATTTGCATTTTTTTGAGCGGTAACATGGAAAGGGTCCGATGATGAGATTCCTTCGAATAGAGGGAGCTATCAAAGTATGCAAAGAATGTCTGCCCACTGGCAGAGATGCTCAGTACAGCACTGAGTGTCGACAGTGTTGTCACTTGATGCCTGACTGCCGACGTTGCCCTTATAGTGATTTTTGTAGTGCTTAATTTATGTCATTAAATCTACTCAAACTTAGCCGTCTTCAAACAGAAAGCTAATAAAACTTGTTCTATGTACAGCATTTGTTCTAGATGCCTGAGTTTTTGGGCTCTTACACATGTTAAACTAGAAGTCTTTCTGATCAAAATGAGCTTTTGTTAAATACCAAAAGCCAATCTTAACACTGGTTAATCTACTTTGAAAAAAACCTTTTCCGCCAGCTTTACGCTTGACGCAAGCAGTAAAGCCGCTGTCTGTTTACATTTGCTGCTGACGAACCAGTTTCTAAGACAAGCCGTTTGGAGCGCCACCCGTCTCTCTTAATTGAGTCAATACTGCTGTGTACTTTTTTGGCTAATTTAACGTTGCAGTTGTGTTGTCAGAAGTGTACCCTGAGCATAAAATGCTATATTGAGTATTAGGACAAAATCATGAGCCGTGCGCAGCTTAAATCACGTCTACTGACAATTTTTGCCAAGTTCTTTTGAATGAGTTTGTTTAACCAGGTTGCCCAAAAGTGCAGTTTGCCCATTGCAGTGCAAGCCTTGAAATATCCGTTGTTGCGTAGCAAACTTTTGCGTCGCAGTTGTAACACCAAAGTTCTGGTTAAAAACTTTAATAAACTATAATTATTTGACAAAATCAAAAACAAGCCAGTTTTATAAAATATCAACGTACAGTAATTGCCCTACAAGTCGTCTACAAAACGGTTTATTAGAAAAATTTTAACATCGATTGCTCTTCTGACATTTTCAATTTTAATTCAACTTAACTTAATTATTCTGGAGGTAAGTTGTCATAAAGTGCACTGCTGAAAAGTAATGTGATTATTGTCAATAATTTAAATTCACCAGTTTTTAGAATGGCTCTTGTTAAGAAAACAACGTTTTGTAAAATCGCCTTGCTCTTGACGGTCACCTTGTTTATTGTTATTAGTGAAGCTAACGGCAAACCTGCTTCAAAACCATGTGAAAAACCTTCTTCAGGTTCTTCAAAACGTAAACACAGTGCTTCTGGCAAAACTGATAAAACTGATAAAAAAGAATTAAAAAATCCGTTTGAAACTATTGAGTGCGATGAGATATTTTACTCAAGATTGCACAACCTGGCCAGTCAAAAACTTAAATGACGACGTGACGTATGGTTTTCACAGAGAAAAAGCAGAAACGATGGTTCTTACTGATGATTGAAAATTAGCAAGTTTCAGCGCCGATGAGACCAGTTGCACGTTTTTAGAGAAACAAAACAATGAACAATTTTACTCGTTACATTTTCTGCGATACATTGCGTATCAGACTATTCTTGCCACCTTTTCACACTGCGATCCTACAAATGATGTCAAACTTAGATATTTAAGATCACACAACAACATTCAATCTTTTATATCGTACTTTTTATTCACCGTAACGGATCAAGTGGAGAAAATTATTGCCAGATTAAAACGGGTGCCGTGGGATTCAGATTTTCACAAAATCCTAATTTGATCAGAGTACCAGGTGTTAAAACAAAACCTGGTGTATGTTGGTTCTAGACAAACGAAAAGGCCATTTAAACATGTAACTTATACCAACTATCTTCTAAATGGAATCACTATAGAGAGCACACAAAAAATTCACTACTTGGAGTTTGACAAAATAAAGCACAAAATGTGTATAAATTGAAACGATTCGAAAAAGTTTTTGAGAAAGCATTTTTCAAATACTTTTCCGGATTGCTTCGATCTACAGACATATTGTGCTTTATTTTGTCAAATTCCAAGTTATGGTTGTTTAAAGTATGGTTTCCCAGCACCCATATTGTTGCTTGTTCACTGTAGAGGCAACCTGCATAGTTGTTAGAGCTGAAGAATGGTACAATTAATACTTTCTGGAACAAGTTTTGCCGTACACCTTTTGCCAAAAAGTAGTGAATTTTTTGGGTGTTCTCCATAGTGATTCCATTGAGAAGGTAGTTGGTGTAAGTTACATGCTCAAATGGTCTTTTTGTTTGTCCAGAGCCAACATACACCAGGTTTGATTTTAACACCTGGTACTCTGATCGACTTAAGACATTGTGGAAATCTGAATCCCACGGCATCAGTTTTAATTTGGCAATAATTTTCTCCACTTGATCCGTTACGGTGAATAAAAAGTACGATATAAAAGATCGAATGTTGCTGTGTGATCTTAAATATCTAAGTTTGACATCATTTGTAGGATTGTAGTGTGAAAAGGTGGCAAGAATAGTCTGGTACGCAGTGTACCTCGGGCCCCGCTTGCTTCGCTCCCGAGGCCCGAGGCAGCGGAAGTTTACAGTAGTCAAAAGGTGCCAGACTAAAAATGGCATTTAATCTATCACTGTTTTAACTTTCAATTATTGCAAAAAAGATGAAGAAATTTGCACTGTCCTGAAAGATGAGGATAGTGGAAAGTGATCTCAATGTTTTCAAGGCCATTATCTATGTACTAACAATAACCACGTTTTTATTAATTAAAAAGTCATGTGATAACAAACTTGAAAAAGAGTATACTCACTGATCTATAACATTAGTAGTGGCAGTGTGTGATTTATTGATAGTGCTTTTTGGTGGGCTAATTTGCATACGCCGGCCATTTAATGTGAGTGGAGGTGCTAGTGCTTCTGCTGCTTCTTTTTACGCTAATTAGCAGCCTAAGGTTTGCTTACATTTGAAGAGAAGAAGAGAGAAAAAGATGGCAAAGAGAGTTTGAAGAAAGGTCACTCCGGTGCTTAGCAGTGCTGCAACCGACAACAGGTGAGTGATTCAGCCAGTTTAGTGCGGGAGAAAGTAAAAGTGAGAAATAAACAGAGGATTTGGGTGGCGCAAGCAGTGGACAGTTTTTCTGGTTGGTTGGTTGGTTTACACAAGCACAGCACAGATGTAAGCTAAGGTCAAGCTAAAAGTGGAGGAGCTGCTGTGGTAGTGCCAGCGATACCAGAAGTGGTAAGAAAGGTGCGCAGTCTAGATCTGATCTTTGAGCTTTTCTGAATCTTAAAATCACTTTGCATCAGTTTTTGGCTGGAGGCAGTACTAGAATTAGTATTATCATCATCTCCCAGATATTCTTCATTTTATCATCAACATTAGCCAAAGTTTTTGTAAACCAGAGTTCTATTCTTCATTGTAATGGTCAGCAGCAAATCACTGAACATTGGAAGTGATGAAGGCGGTGGTGGTGGTCGTGGCTTCTCCGTTGCAACAGCAACCGTCTTTATCATCGGCGAAGTGGCAGGAGGTTGGTGATTACACTCAAATCTTTTTGTTAACCTTTTTAAATTAAAGGTGGCATCCTCTCTCTGGCACACGCCACCGCCCAGGCCAGCTGGTGGGCCCTCGGCATGATCGTCTACTGTGCCACCTGCGCCGGCATCGCCGGCCTCTGTCTTGCCCAATCTTGGCTACTGCTTGAAGAGCGCTATCCGGCCAAGTACAAGTCAGGCCTCTCTAGGAAGCCCTACGCCACCATCGCCCACCACGCTTTTGGGCCCTTTATGAGGTTCAAAAATCCTCTTTATTTATATTTTTTACTTAAACGTTTTTACGTTCATCAGCGCCATCGTCTCGACGTTGATGAACGTGACCCGTATAGGTGCAACGGCCGTCTTTCTCCTTCTCACCTCAGGTTTCCTCCTCTCACTGACGCAAACTTTTAGCAGTGCACTTCCACTTCCTCAGAGCCTCTGTCAGTGGATCCCCATTGTGGCGGTACTGTTGCTACCCTTAAGCTTCCTCGGATCGCCGGCCGATTTTTGGCTAATCGGCTATGCGGCCATGAGCTCTACAACCGTTGGCTCGATTCTGCTGATCATCGCCCTCATCATTGAAATGAGCACCGGCGCCGGACTGGCCACTGACTTTCACCTGGAAAGTTACCAGTCGTTTAGCACCGCTTTTGGGGCGATTCTCTTCGCCTTTGGCGGCGCCTCTGCCTTTCCCACCTTTCAGATGGACATGAAGCGGAAGGAGCAGTTTCCGCTGGCGGTGGTCTTTGGTTTTGCCGGACTGCTGCTGTTGTACATTCCGGCAGCGGGGCTCGGGTATGCTGCCTACGGGTATCAGGTACACGCCAACATCATTGAGAACATGCCTCCCGGGCCGGTGGTCCGCCTGATTGAAGTCTGCTTTCTGGTGCACTGTTTTACCGTGGTGCTGATTGTGATTTCTCCGGTGTTTTTGGATCTAGAGGAGCTTTGCCGGGTGCCAAAGCGTAAGTTACAGAGATTTGTGTTATTAGAATTTGCAAACTTCTTTTTGCATTTTAGATTTCACCTGGAAGCGCTGCGTCTTCCGCACTGTAATCTTTCTCCTAGTTGTGATTATTGGACTGTCCTTCCCGAACTTTGGCCAGATTCTCGATCTGATCGGCGGAAGCACCGTCACGCTGCTCGCCTTTGTCCTGCCGCCAATTTTTTATGCAAAACTTTGCATGACAGACGCAGCCTCTAGTAAAGAGGAACTGCAGCTAGGGAGAGACTTGGTCCAAAAAGTAAGTAGCTAGAAAGAAATTCTAGAAACTCTAAACGTTCTTTACTTAGACACCTGCCCATCTACCTGATGGCCGTTTTTGTGCTGATTGTCATCTCCGGAGTTGTCGGCGGAGTAGCTTCAACTTTTTCTGTTCTTCAAAACTGGTCTCCGCTAGATTCTGCTTGTTTTTTAGGAGGAGGTGGACGTAAATTTCAATCAAGCAGTGGAAACCAAACTTCCGTGTAACTTATTAATTTATTCATTCTCAACATTAAAAAAGTTTCAGTGCTCATCAATAGCTGTCGACGATGATGTTCCGTGACGAGCAGGACCTGCCCTGCTGTCCCTCGTACGCCCGAATGGTGTTCTCAATCCACGTCAGGTGATAGGAAACCTGCGTGAAGACGGCATTCGGAATGCGACCGTTGTTGCAGATGCCAGGGCCGAAGGAGACCAGGCCAAACTGGAGGTACCGATTCGGGTTGCCGGCGCTGCGAATCACCAGCGGGCCGCCTGAAAAAAGAAAGTTTCAGTTAGAGATTCAATCTCATTAGAAAACCAAGCACAAAAAAATTACCCGAATCACCCTGACAGGGCGAGCTGGTGTCCACTCCCTGGCAGGCCATTGAGTTGAGTATGTTCACCGGGTACGGGTACTGGCGGCACTTGCTGGAAAATATGATCAAGGTTTAGATTTACAAAAATTGATCTCTCAGATTTGTTCTTACTTGTCCGAGATGATGCTCACATCAGTGAACTGCAGCGTCCGCGAGGGCGACCCTCGATCTCGGGTGAGGCCCCAGCCGGCGACGCGGGCAATGCCGGTGTAGTCAAAGGGTGGCTCCCGTTTGGGTGGCAGGCAAATGGCCTTCACCTGGGCGCCATTCAGGTTGAAGGGTCGGTTGGTGGGCACGCGAATGAGGGCAATGTCGTTGGCGAAGCCACCGCGTACTCCCGTCCACTTGGGATGCTGAAATTGGGTTAGAAAAAACGTTTCAGCTTGTGACAAAAAAAGTTTTATAGAGTACCTTAAGAGCACAGTCGGCATTTCGCGATTGCCTGCTAGACTCACTGGTGAAGCGGTTCAGCGCACCGGCGACCACCTCGACGGCCGTCGCGTGGTACTGACCGGTCTGCTCGGAAGAAATGCTACAAAAGCAAAGAATTGAATGAATTAGATTCCAGATAAAATTTTCAGCAAAATGAGCTTACCAATGAGCAGCAGTCAGAATCCAATTGGGCGTGATGATCGACCCGCCGCAGAGCATCTCTCCGCCGGGCGTGGTAATGCGAAGGTACACTTGCCAGGGAAATCTTTATCAAATGAAAAGTGAAAAATCTGAGTTTTCAAAACAAAACAAACAAAACTCCCGATTACTTACTGACCAAGTGAAGCAGGTCGACCGCCGACGATGCGCTGCGCGTCCTGGCGGCAAAACGGCCTAGTCCGCAGTCTGCTCGATTGAGGAAGTCGTTGTTAGAAGAGGAAGAGTTTGAGTTTCCCGTTTCACTATTTCCATTATCTTCCCCCTCATCCGGTTTCTGGCCATCGATGATGCTCTGCTCATCTTCTTCCTGCTGAGTTCCATCTTCTGCTTGTTGGCTGAAAGGAGCTAGCGATCGTTTCAGGCGAATCGGAGTTGACAGTTGCAGTTTGGATGCAGGTTCAGCTGAAGTGTGAAGGAGTAATGCTGAGCCCAAGAAGAAGAAGAGGGAGATCAACAGAAGCAGGTGGCAAGTGTTTGCCATGGTGACTGAATGATGACAAGTTTGGTGATTTGCCTGCTTTTATAATAAACTCGCCCGTTCAGAGGGGTCATCCTAGGCTTTCACTTTCACCACTAGAACGACCTCCTAAATCACGCGACTTGATACCCCGATGACAAACCACTCGCTTAATTGCCCGCAATAACTGCTTCCAATTGAGATGTCATTTAGATGATTAGGTGATGATTCTGAGAGATGAATATTATTGCAGCTGAATCGAGAGGAAACAACCAACTTAATGGTTTTTTTTGCAAACACAAGAACAGCCCCTGAGATTTAAAGAAAAAATGTGATCTTATCACAGCTCCCATTAACCTCCGATATCGCCGGTCAATATTTGTCAAGCGTTTATCCACTCATTCAGCTAATGGGCCATTAACACGACCAATTGACGAGAGAGATTAATCTGTGCGATAAAAAGGAACACTACTGGCTAAAGAGTTGCCTGAATGACATCACCTGAAAAACGGGTTTTTGCCCCCTTATCAAAAGAAGATGTCCTCAAGTGAACTTTAAATTTTTGTATAATTCAAGCTTGAAGCGTAAATATTTTAAAGTTAGAAAGTTGAAAATTGTAAATAGAAAAGAAAAGGAGATTAGCGCGCAAGTTGAGTACATACACAAGAGTGGTTATCCTAGTCCTAGAACATAACAGAAAATGATAAACCTAGTAAGAAAAGGAAAACAGATAAATAGTCGTCGTCCATTATTTCGCCCCCTCTTCCCCGCCCTGAGCATCAGCACCACCATCTTCCTCCTCCTCATCCTCCAGCTCCTCATCATCCAGATCGGCAATGGGAAAGCGAAGAATGGCGGCAATGCCCGTAAGCTGATCAAGTTCTATTTCGAAAAAAGAGAAAAGTTAGTCCTGAAAAAAGTTCGAAAACTTCCACACAATTTCTACTCACGCTCTCCAGACACGTGCAGACTGCTAAAGATCTTCACGTCGCCGCCAAACTCCCTGACACTCTCCACCAGGCGGATGAACCGCCTCCGCTTCTCAATGTTCTTCACGCGAAAGAGCCGATCTGAGATGAGCAGCGTCTCAATCGCCTGCGCCTCCGCCGCCTTTCCACGTGATTCGGCCCGTAAAAAGCCTTCGACGGGTCGAAGGGCGAGCATGGTGTGAAAAGCGGCCAACGCCTTCACCTCCTCGGCGGCCTTTGTATCAGAGAGGCGACTTGCAGCAGCGGATCGGCGAGCACCTCTCGCAGCGAGTGCTTGAAGCCGGAGCTCGCATGGCAGAGGACAAACTTGGCGCGGTTGTCCAGCAGCGTCTTGTTGTCCGTCTTCGCCGCCTGCGCCATTAGGTAGGTGAAGAAGCGGTCCTTGACGAAGCCAGGGCTGCAATGAGGATGCACTTGACTACTGCAAGTGGAGAAATGAAAGATTAGTAAACAAACAAGTTCGAAATCAAACAAAAGGTCGCCTTACCCTCAAAGTCGACATGTCGCAGCAGCGCCTGAATCACCTGCTCAAAGAACTTGTCCATGCCCTTGTCGTGCTGATCGCAGTGGCCCTTCCTCTTCCTCGGAATGTGCATGTCAATCTTGGAGCGCACCAGCGTCATCGACGGCATCACCAGACAGACGTGGGCGATTCCTGGAGAGAAAAGTTTTAAAAACACTAAAAATCAACCAACAAAACTTCTTACCCTCATCCATGACAATGGCGGCCAGGTCGGCGCTCTTGCTGGGATCACAGGCCAACTCGAGACGGTGCATCGAGTAGAGGTCCCACTCCTCCTTCTTCAGCGTAAACTTCCGATTCAACTCAATGTCAATGGTGTGGTACTGCCCCAGTTTCACGTACTGGTTCTCCTCCACATTCTTCCCCTTCACCCGCAGCAGACAGCCCTCAAAGTCGTAGTCGATGCTCTCGATGGCGATTGTGAGCATGGTGCGCACCTTGTTCGCTGCCGTCGTGCCCGTGCCCGACTCGGTGACCACCTTTCGAAGGGTACTCGCCCGCAGGCTGTCCCCCTCCTGCAGGAGGTTGTAGACGTGCCACATGTCCTCGTCCTCTTCCGGTATGAGGACGACATACCTAAAGATACCAAAAGATTAGAATCTTAAAAAATCATTCCAAAGTGATATATTATTGCTGGCGATAGTAGAAATAAAATAAAGGGGGGTATGTGTGCGAGTACATTTGGTGTGAGTGTAAAAAAGGTATAAAAGATGTGCTCCTCAAGAGACGGTATTCTTGTGTTATTGCTGGCTTGCTGGTTTGAGACGGTTGAATCCTATTCAGTGTAAACACTAAGTTGCGCACTGTGGTAGTAGTGTGAAATCAGTCAGGTAAAGTGGGAAAAAGACAAAAAGTTGTGGGTGATCAAAGAACATATTAAAACAAGAGAAAGCGCGCATCATTCACTGGTATCACAGAAGAAGTGGTAGTGGTGGTGGTGGTGGGAAAACTCCTATCTCTCTCTTTTTCTCTAGTTCACTGCGACCAGGTCTTGTCGACGAGGACGACGCCCGCGTAGCTCCGCCCAATGCTCATCGCCGTCGGCAGGAGCGTCCACTGGTTGGCCTTCGGGTCGTACACCTCCACGGTGGCCAGGTTGCTCTGCCCGTCATCGCCGCCCACCACGTAGAGCTTGCCCTCGCGGACCACCACGCCGGCATTGCGCCTCGCCACGACCATGTCCGCGCACTGCGACCAGGCCCCGGTCTCTGCGTCAAAGCACTCCACGCTCTTGCGCACCGCCGGCCCGTCGTGTCCGCCAATCGCATAGAGGCGGCGGCCTTCGAGCACGCCCACGCCGGCGCCGCTCCTCCGCTGCGACATGTCCGCCACCGCCCGCCAGCTGTCCGTCGCCGGGCAGTAGGCCTCCACCGAGGCGAGGCACTGGCGGCTGGCGCCGTCGTAGCCGCCCACGGCGTAGAGCAGGCCCCCGAGGGCGGCCACTGCCACTGAGGAGCGGCGCGTCGACATGGAGGCGATGGGCCGCCAGCTGCGCGCCAGCGGACTGTACACCTCCGCCGACTGCAGCCCAATGGTCCCGTCAAAGCCGCCCACGGCGTAGAGGAGGCCGTTGAGGACGGCGCTCCGAGCGTCGAGCGGCGCGCCTCCAGGCTGGCCGCCTGCGTCCAGCTGTTCAGCTTCGGGTCGTAGACGTCCACCGTGCGGACGCGAATCTGCCCGTTGAAGCCGCCAATGGCGTAGATGAGGCCGTTGAGGACGGCAATGCCGGAGCGGCAGCGCCGCGAGGGCAGCTCCCCGCCCGGCGGCAGCTCCGCCCACTTGCAGCGGCCAAAGTCGAGGTACTCGCACTGGCGGATCGCCTTCGGCGCCTGTCCGCCCACCACCAGCAGGCACTTCTGGCGAATGCGGGGAATGCGCTCGCGGAAGCGGGCGTTGGTCAGGTCAAACATCTGCGGGAGATTTGGCGGGAGGGAGGGCGTCCACGAAGAAGTGGTGGCAGTGGCTGATGAAGTGGAAGCAGAAGGTGAAGAGGAGGAAGAGGAGGACTGGTTCGGGTTTTGCGTTGGAGCATCCAATTTCCCCGCTTCCCCGCCCCCTGAGCAGAGATTGCTGAGTCGCAGCGAGTCGGAGAACATTCGCTGGCTGCTAAACTGCAGGTGGTGGTTAAAGTGGTGATGGCCGGTGGCGGTGGAGTTCTTGCAGAGGTGAAAGCGCATCGCCTCAATCAGCAGGTCCTTCAGCGCCGGCTCCGGCCGCAGCAGCGGGTACTCCGCCTCGATGCAGATCAGCGCCTCCTGGCTGAACTTTGGAAAGCGAATGTGCTTGATCAGCTGCGGGAGGAAGGGCCGGCGGCGGTCTGGGTCCGCTGCGATCCAGGTGTTCAGGGCGCGGAGCACCTCCGGTTCGCCCGCCTCGCCCGTGTCCAGGTGGTCGGAGGAGAGAATCTCCGCTAGGCGGTCGGGCGTCAGCGCCAGGAACTCCTCGTTCACTGCTGATGATGTTGATGTTCCATCATTCGGTGAGGAGGAGGATGAGATGCGGACAAAGTGGTTGAGAATGTACCCAAAGGCGGCCTCCTTCAGCTCGAGGCAGCCGACCAGCTCGGCAAACTGGTGAATGCCGAGGGCGTTGGCCGCCTGCAGGCGGACGCGCAGGTAGTCGGCGCAGAGGGCGATGACGTCGGTGGCGGCGAGCATGGTGGCGGCGGCCAGCAGCGACTGCACCGTCTCCTCGCTGATGGCCACCGTGCCCAGGTAGCAGTACTTGATCAGCTCCTCCAGCGACCGCCCGTCCACGTTGTGGATGGCGATCTCAAACTGCTGCTGCTCGACGAAGGAGTTGCTGGGGAGAATGGTCGTCGGTGGCGGATGTACTGCCATTGCTGAGGAGGTGGAGGTGGAGGGCACAGCGAGCTGTGTCAGTGCTGTGGCTGAGGATGTACTTGGTCCCCAGTAATCGGGCTGGTCACCTGCTCCTCCATTTGTGTCCGTCTCCATTGAGGCGTAGCAGTCGGTGGCAGTGGGGTGGTGGTGGTTCCCACTGCCGTACAGCCGATGAACATCGAGCTAAAGTAGTGCATGGCCGAGGCGAGCACTATTCGGTGGCCGTAGACCTTGTGGCCGTCGTCGGCGCGGAGGCAGACGTCGCACAGCACGGTCGCATCTTGTACATCGTCTCCAGCTGCTGGCTGCTGTTCCAGGAGAGCGAAGAGGAGGTGGACCCGCGGTGGCCGTAGAGCTTCGATTTGCCACCACCACTGGTGCAGTCATTGCTCTCCGAGAGTGACCGACTTCGACCCGAGGAGGGATGGTGCTGAAGGAACGGGTCACCCTCCACGTCCTCGACGCTCGGATCGGCCGTGTCGAGCGCTTCCACTTCCATCTTTCGTGTGTGAAAACGACGGCGGCGGCGGAGGCTGCTGCTGTTGTACTGCTGCTGCTGCTGCGGTTACAAATCAAGGTTGTCCGTCAGAGCGCCGTTCGCGTCTCGTAATCGTACGTCGTAATCAAAGCTCAGGCTGTAGAAGGAGGAGGCTGAGGCAAAAACTGTGTTTGGTCTGAACTTGTAAGCTGACTGAAACTGATGAAAACCAGGAAACTTGGTTCGGGTGAATTTACACACTATGATCTTGAAGGAAGGGACAAAGACGATAGAAAACGGAAAGAAGGAGCCACTTGAAGAGGCAAACTTGATGGTCAGAGTGTGTGTGCTGGGTGATCGCTGGACAGATAGAAACCTCGAGAGACACGAGGAGAGGCAGGCGAACGAGGAGAGTGGTGAGCTCAGGAGAAGTGAAATGAAAACACAAATGTGTGAGTATCAGTGGAGTGTGTTGATGGTGGCAGTGGTGGTGGCCAAGAGAAAACAATCATGCGCACGAGTGGCCTGAAACGAGAGAAGCGTTGGAGAGAGATTGCGTTGGCCACTCGTTGTCGTCGTCGACTGTGTTGGTGCCAATGTTGCAACACATGCAAACATGGAAACAGTGAGAGAGAAAAGGAGAAAAGAGCTTCCTTGTTATCTCTCTCGTCGTTGATGGTGGTTGTGACATTGGAACTGGCTAGATTTTGACCTAGATTTTGACCACTCTTTGTGATGGTGGCAGCGGTGGAACTCTGTCTCTTTCAATCACAAACACAGGAAGAGAAAGCAGTGAGAGGCGTCTTGTAAATGGGAAAAGAGTCGGCGGCTTTTACTCAAGCAGGCGTCGGTAGAGCTTGACAGATGATCGAGAGTCTCAAGTTGAAGCGACAAATCTTTTGCAGGCCTTTTTGTGCTAATGTTCACCCCAAAACAAAACTAGTTAACCTTGTCAGATGAAGATGAATGTTGGGGCCTCTTTCTTGCTTAACGACGACGAAGATGACGATGACGTTGTGTGTGCGTGTGTGAAAATTATTGTCGTGTAAAAGGACTGAAAGTCTGAGTTTGAGACATTGATGCCCTTATTGATCAAAAGTACAAAGTGAGCCAAGTTTTAGGCTCAAAATTGATGACGATCATCATCAATGAAAAGAGTGAGAGGTAAAAGTTGGAAGCCGGACAGCCGCACACTTACCCCTCTTTGGTCTTGTAGTCGATGTACTTTTTCACTAACTTCATCTTTATCTTTTACTTTTTGTTGTCAGATTAGAGTATAAGTTGCCTACTGTAATGAAATGAAATAATATTAGAACCGGTACAGAAAACGTCAACACACACTTGTAAACACATTTACCTCATGGGCGATTGAGTGGTGAATCTCTACTTCTTCTAAAGCCTGTATTAAGTAATGTTGTCAGCTCTGTAAAGGCGTCTGAGCCAGAGTTTCCGGTAAGCAGGAAGGTCGTTGGGCGGAGAAAAAGTCCACGGAAAGAAGAAGCTCAAGTTGCGTGGAGTTCGGCATCGAGAGAGCTGGTCAACTGCGGCAGTAGCGGCAGGCAACAAAGCAGCAGCTGCTTCGATTTGCCAACGTTGGTGCCCCACTACTCTATCTGCGAATGGCCCACAGCTTATCACACATGTTTTTGTTTTGATTTTCGCGCACTCTTCTTCTAGCGGCAACTGCCAAAGAACCTCCAAATCTTGGAACAAAAATCAGCCGCAAAATGAAGCTCGACCACTTTGTCGCCCACCGGCTGGTGCCCTTCTGTCGGGAGCAGCTGATGAGCAACATTGTCAGAGAGTGGTAAGTGCTGTGGTGGTGGTGTGAGATTGGTTTGTAGGTTTTACGCATTTTCTTTTCCCTCAGGTGCAAGCTGTCAAATTCCCTATGTCCAACGAGGGTGTTCACCATTGACAACCGAGTTTGGAGGTCGAATGGAGGAGGAGGTGGTGGCGGTGTCATCAACGCCAAGTCTTTACACCAGAATGATATTGAAAGTAGGATTCAATCGTTTTTTCAACAATCTTTTAAAACATCTTCGATTTACTACAGCGGCCACCAGCTACTACTCAAATGGCATTGCCCAGTGGATCGGCGACCGCTCCACCTTTGGCATCGTCCACCGGTACTCTGTGGAAAAGAACCGGTCATCATCATCATCATCACAAGAAGGAGGCCAGTTTCCCTGGCTCACCGAATCTCCCTTCTACGATGGCATCTCTCTGGTGCTGTGCTCTGCCAAGGAGGAAACGCTGCAGCTGCAGACGGCCCTCACCCGACAACGCCACCACTGGTACCGGCGGCTTTCAAAGTCACCACTTAATTCGGGTTTCAAGTTGAGCATGGTTGAGGAGGAAGGTTCGAAAAGCAGCAACCGCATCAACATCGTCTACCAGCCGAAGCAACTTCAAGTGGACGGGGGAGACATTCAACTGGACAGTATCATTCTCAACAACAACAACACTCAAGAAGAGAAGGGACCATCAACAGCAGCAGCAGCGGCAATCGCTGGCAACGGTCGGCGCGACATTATCATCTGCCGGTCCAATCTGGACAACGTCCTGGGTGCCTTTCTCGATGACGCCTACACTTCAGTTGAAAATGGTGGTGGTCAATCGGAGCAAATCGTAAGCCCTCAAAAGTGTTTCATTTTCTAAGCTAACGTTTGGTTCTTTTTTACCAAGCAGATTCTCAAACTGAACCCCTCTCTAGTGCCCTTCAAGTTGGCCTTCACTTTTGACGAAGCGGGCGAGCAGCTGTCCAGCTCAGTCTGCTCTCGCCTGAACGAGCTAGCCAACTACCTGATATCCAATCTGCAGGACTACTCGGACATTAGCGTCTTTCCATTTGTCGGCTCGCTGGAAAGCGGCACTGACAACTCGCAACTTTTGACTCCAAGCCAGTAAGGCCATCGACATTATTCGACACTATTTCTACGAGTACTAATGTTAATCTAAACTGCATCGACCAGATCTGACGCACTGGCCGTACAGTACTGCGCCATTCTAAAGGCAGAAACGCTGGAGAATGGCCTCATCTGGCTGCGCAATCGGGACACTCGAATCTCGGTAAGTGTTCAATGCTTTTTGTTTGGTGGAAACAAAATGTTTACATTTCTAAATGAGCACAATTTGATGAACACAGGAGACAATTCACCTGTCCAACTTTGTGAAGACGATGCTCTTCTACCTGCAGCCTGAGCGGCTAATCAACGGCGGAACCGCAGCTGAGCAGCAGCAGCAGCAGTCAAGTGCTAACGCTGCCGAGTAGTTTGCGTTTCTCACAGTCTTCCAGAATGTTTTGTTATCAATTTTTTTATTAAACTTTTTTATGATCATCATTGTTATTATTGTTGGCAAAAAGGAGGAAGAAAAAGAGCGTATTTATAAATAGTAGGAGTATAAGATGATGAAAAGAGGTGTTGTGTATAAAAGTGGAGATGGTAGGGGACTGAGTATAAATAAAGATAGTCAGAATGAGATTAAAGATAAAGGAAAAAGAAAGAAGGAGGAAAATAAATTACAAAACGGGAAAAGGAGCTTGTGTTAGCGAAAAAACAAAGGAGGGAAAAGTTATAGAGGTGCAATTGGTTAGCTAGTTAGAAAGATAGGAGGAGGAAGAAGCAACAAAGATACAAAAAAGGCTTGGGCGCCTGGCCCAAAGAAACAAAAAAATGAAAGATAAAGGAAAATGATGGCCACGAGAACGGGACTGTGCGAAGGTGTGAGTGAGAGGAAAGGGGTGAGAATTGTCAAGAATGAGAGAGGAGGAATAAATACAGAAAAAAGTGGGGAAAGGACTTCTTTTCCGGCTGCCGCTGATGTTGTGCTGGTTGTCGTACTGAAGTGCAATTGTCGTGAGTATTTGGGTGTCCATAGCTCTTTATCACCACCTGCCACTCCCTTTTAGTACTGCACGCAGACGGTGGGGTCGTTGGGCGAGCCGCAGCCGATGATGCGCGAGTCAAAGGCGAGCTTCACCGGACACTCAAAGGGCTGCAGGGTGAACTTGTTGATGCGCTTGTCCCAGTAGCACTCGTAGTACTTGTTGCAGTCGGCCGGGTGCTGGAAGATGCCCGGACGGCTGCAGGCCGACTCGGGATGCCCGTTCGGTCCAGCAGCGCATTCGGCTTCAGGTTGTGCACCGCAGAGTCGGGGTAGTAGCTGTTGTCCGGTGTGGGTTTGGGGGTTGTGGAAGTTGTTGTGGAAGTGGAAGTTGTGGTGGAAGTTTGCTGCTGACCTCGACCTCGAGTTCGCTGTCCACCCTGCCCAGCTCCCGGACCGCCGCCACTCGGGTGGTGGTTGTTCTGCGTCTCCGGGTAGTTGAGCTCAGTAAAGTCAGGCAGCTCCTCCTCGTAGAAGAAGGCGGGCTTCTCGGTGGAGCTGACGTCGGCGTAGGAGTCCATGCCGCCTCGCATCTTTTGGCCAAAGTTGTTCTGGTTTCGGGCGGGCGGTCCGCGGCTTGGTTTGGCCGGTTGAGGGGGTGCTGGTTGGGCTGGTGGTGCTGGAGGAGCTTCAGGAGTTTCAACCTTTGCGGCTGTTCAGCTGGTCGTCCGTTCTGCCGTGAGCCGTACTCCTGCTTACGTCGCAGGTTTGGCCGTCTGGTCATCTTTGGACTTCGAGAGGTGCCTTCAGAGGTGGTCGGCGGTGGTGGTGGTGGTGGTGGAGCAGGAGTGGTAGTCGTTGTGGTCGTCGTTGTTGTCGTTGTGGTTGTGGTGGTCGTCGTCGTCGAAGGCCTCGAAGTAAATCGGCGGTGAGTGCTTCGATCAATCGGAGCTCGCGATGAGCTGGTGCTGGCTTCCAGCGGTGGAGGCTGTGTTTCTACTTCCTCCACATCAGGTCTTCGCAGTTGGTCCTTTCCCGAGGAGACGTCCTCGTACCAGACGTTTGAGCTGCGGTTCAGCTTCTGATTCTGCGACTGATTCTCTCCCTGGAATTCGTACTCAGTGTTGGGTGGTGGCTGGAACCAGCTGGGCAGTCCCGTGGTGGTGGTGGTAGTGGTGGAAGACTGCTGCTGATTGAAGATGTTGTTGTTTGGCTTTTGAGTCTGCTGTGGCACTCTGGAGAGAACGGTATTTCCGCCGCCGCTGGGAATGCGCCGAGGCTGGTGGTTGGCGGTGAGCTCCTCCTCTTCCGGTGGAACATTGAGCTCGTCCTTGACGCGGTCAAAGATGCTGTGCAGCAGCTCTGCGTCCGGCTTGCTGATGTCCAGCGTCTTCAGCAGCTGCTGCCCGTTGGCGTCCACCTGCGAGAGGTTGCGCAGCACGAGCTCTCGCCCTTGTACACGAAAGGGCTGGTTGTTCTGGTTATCAACCGCAGCCTGAGGGGATAGAAACCTTGGGAGCAGGGCGAGTAGGGCGTTTCCACCGTTGGACTCGACATTGTACACCTGAGCAAGGGATTTGCTGCTCTCCAGCAGGTCGCGCAGGTACTTCGCCTCCTCGGCGTCGACGCCGCCCTCTGAGCCGCTCATCTTACTGAGCATCAGCATGATGTACTCGTTGGTGTCGTTCACCAGTTTGGTGGCCAGCTCGCCCTCGCTGATGGCGGTGGGCCAGTTTGGAGTGGCGGGACTGGTCATCTCCTGGTAGTCCAGCGGAAGTTCGGTGGTCGCCTCTGAAGTTGTAGTTGAAGGTGGAGGAGGTGGTCTTCGAGCGGCGAGCAGCGTCTCCGGCGGCTGGTAGTTGTTGAAGACGTCGCCGATGGGCGGGAAGAAGTGGCTCGGCCTTCGCTGCTGGTGCTGCTGCTGCTGTCCTCGGGTGGAAGGCTTCACCACCTCGGGGAAGAGGTGCTTCTTCTTGGCCACCTCGGCGGCCAGATCCTGCGGACTCATCACGTTGAAGTGCACCTTGACGCGGTCGTTTCGCATGCTGGTTGGAGTGGTCCACTCGTAGTTCTCGTAGCGAATTGCCGGTCGTTGGGTGCTGCGAGCCGGGTCGAAGCGATTTGCGGTCTGCATTGCGTTGCTGATCGGTCCTAGGTCAGAGAATGACTCAACCACGGGCGCAGGTTGTCTGTGAACAGCTGCTGTTTGGCTGTTGTTGTTGCTCAGCTCAAAGACCGCCTCGGTGATGGGCGTCAGTTTGTAGTTGACCGACGGCTGCAGGTGAGGGAAGGTAAGCGGGGTGAAGGGCTTGAAGGTGACCGGAGGTTTGGGAGTTGGGGGTGGGGCTGGTGGTGCTGCAGCTGTAGGCTGACGGGAGTTGAAACCGGAGAAGAACTGCTCGCGCTCGGCGGCGAACGGGTCAGGGCTGAAGATGGAGGAGGAGAAGTGGTTTGAAGAGGGTCTTGTGTTTTGTTGACTTTGAGGTGCTGGCTTGGGTTTGCTGGCGGGGACTGAAAGTCGTGGTTGATCTAGGATGAGCGTTGGTTGTTGGGCGGGCTTTCGCGTGGCCAGCTGAAGCTTAACCAGTGGAGCCGAGGTTACTACGTTCGTGGTCTGCTGGTAGTTTGGGTTGCCACCAACTGACGGGATGATCCGGGGTGACGGGGTTGTTGTGGCTGTGGTTGAAGCTGAGGTTGTGGCTGTCTGAACTGATTGACTCCTCGAGAGGGCTTCGCCGTGGTGGGCAGCGGCTGTTGGACGCCGGTGATGAAGCGATTGCGGAGAAAGTTCTCCAGCTGCTCGTCGGCGCTGCCGTCGTCGTTGGCCAGCTCCCCGGGGCCGGGAAAGTTGAACTTGGTCGCCTCGACCTTCACCACCTTGTTGGTGGTGCTCACCACGGGCTTCGGGAGCTGAGGCTGAGGCTTCGGTTGAGGTTTGGGAGTGGGAGGTTGAACTGGAACAGGCCTCGGCTTCGGCTTGTTGTTTCCATAGGAGTAGCGAATGTTCACCGAGGGAAGGCCGTAGGAGTGGCGGTACGAGCGGAAGGGATCAGCAGATCCTGCGGCGGCTGGAGAGTTTCCTTCCAGATTAGCATTGTTTGGAGAGCTAGGCTGTCTGCCCGGCTTGATGGCCGGTTGGTAGAAGAAACTGCTGCCGGCAATGTTTGGAGTTGAAGCAGCAGCAACGATCGGTTTTGATTGAGACTGAGGCTGAGGAAGTCCAAAGTGGGCGGTTTCAAAGCTGCTGCCCGCCACCTGGTAGTCGTTCAAGACGTTGATGTGCATGTTTGAGGCGGCGAACTGCATTGGAGAAGGCTGTCTAGGACCACCGCCATTGTTGAAGTGATTATTTCGGTGGTGGTTCTGAGGAGGAGCCATCGTCTTCACCGGGCGAATGGCCGACTCGGCGGTCATCATCTGGTGAGGATGGCGATGCTGATGGCGGATGTTTAGCGGAGGGAGGTTAGAGGGAAAGTTATTTCTTATGTTTGAAGGAGGAGGTGGGGCAAAGTTCTGCGGCGGTCGAACAATGGTGGGCATGTGAACGGTTTCCTCGACGAACATGGGCAGAAAATCGGCGGCCTGGTAGCCTCCAGGCAGAACCTGACTGCCTAGCTGTGGCTGATCAGGGGTGCTGCTGCCTTTGGCTCCCTTTCCTTGTTTGGCCTTTTTGTCCTTGCCGAATTTGGGAAGGGAGACCTTGGCCATCTTAAAGGCGTGGACGCCCTTTTTGACGCTGCCGTTTACGCCACTAACTTTGGTTCGCTTTGCCTTGCCGGTCTTTGGCTTTTTAGTGGCGGTGATGGCCTTTGGCTTTCGACTGAAGGGCGTCTTGAACTTGGGCATCTTTAGGTGGTTGAAGGGATTGAGCCAGCTGTTCGGACCGGCGGTCAGCTTGTCAGAGCGGGATTCAAGCGTCGCGGGGCTGTTTCCACCCGGCCAGCCGCCAAGGCTGCTGCGCACCTTGCTCACCAGCTTGCTCACGTAGGAGCTCAGCTGTTGCAGGCGAAAGGAGTTGGTCAGAGGATTGCCGCCATTTTCGCCATTTGCCGAGGCGCTCAGTCGGTTGAGGCCCGTCAGCAGCGACTGCTGCAGACTGCTCAGCTTTTCCGGCAGAGATCGAGGTTGCATTTGTTGGTGGTAAAGGTGTGCGAAGGGCTCAAAGTTATCTGAACGCTTCTCCAGCTGCTGCTGCTCCTCGCCCTCGGAAATGAGGCTCTCAGTGCCGTCCTCCTCGACGATAAAGTCCTCTTCTGAAGGTGGTGGCCCGTTGACCTGCTGTTCCTCTCTGCTCATCTGCTCAAACAGCTGCGACAGGTCGCTGGCCGCCGGGGCAATCTGGTCCATCTGATCACCTCCGCCATCACCTTCTCCAACACTTCCCAGACCGGCCTGAGGCGGCAGAATCTGCGTCAGGTCCTTGACGATGCGCTCCTCCGGTGGAATGTACTCGCAGCCCTTCACCAGCCACTTCCAGTTGCACTGCAGCTTCTCCTGGTCAAAGCCCAGTTCAAAGGGACACTTGAACTCGTACGATTGCAGATAGGAGCGCCCCAGGTCGGAGCAGTAGTGGAATGACTCGCAGTTGGTTGGGTCTTGGTAGTAGCCGGGTCGGGCGCAGATGAAGCTATTGGAGCCACTGGAACTAGAAGATCCGGGAGCCGGAGAGGCGGAAATCTCCCCCGAGCCGACGCAACTGGGCGACCAGCTGGGCCAGTTGCAGATCTGGTACTGCTCGTCGAAGACCAGGCCCGCCGGACAGCTGTACTGGAACTTGGTGATCTGGGCGTCGGCGCCGCTAAAGCGCAGGCACCGATAGAAACGGGTGCAGTCCTCGCTGTGACGCATGTACCCGGGGTTGGTGCAGGGGAGCGGGTTTTCGTTTTCAGAATCCTCTTCTTCGTCCGTTACCCGTTCGACGTTGCCGTGCTTCGCCACCACATCGAGGAAGGAGGTGAAGAAGTTGGCGGTGAGGTTGGTGAAGAGGGGCGTGGCGATGGCCGGTCGGTTGTTGCTGTTGATGGCCGAGGAGGGGCGGGTGAAAACGGAAAGCGCCGACTGGACCAGAGGATAGGCGCCTAGGCCGCATTGACCGGTGGGATCATCTTCGTTGAGGTGGAAGAAGGCTAGGCCGCCGGCTTCTCGAAGGACCACGTACTTGGCCTGGGTAGATTGAAATAGAAATGTGAGTTTGAGAACAACTTGAGCAAAAACAAAGAAGTTTACCTTGAGCTTGACGCTAATTTCATCGTCAAAGCCGATCCACTTGTCGTGCAGGTGAATGTACGGGGCGGTGAGGTCCTTCTCGCGGACCAACGTCCAGTTGGCTTTTTGGCGGACTTCGCAGATCTGAAAATTAGAATTTGTGTAATTTTTGTATTTTAGAGCTTAACATGCTTTTTACCTTTGCATGTGAAATGGTGGTAATCGGCTGTCGGTTGGCGCTCCAACTAATCGAGGCTGAGCCGGGCGACGTCTGACTGGTGTTGGCCAGGCGGTACAGCGTTCCAAAGGTGGGAATGCCTACAACCAGTTTTTGAGATGGCAGACCTAGGGCAAAGGACAGGTCCATGATGGCGTCCTAAAAGATAATGAGGAGAAAAGTTATCAAAATTTTTATTTTATGAAAATCCTGAGAAATTCTAACCATATTCTCCATCTCTGAGATGCCGTGCAGCTTTGCAGGGTGAACCAGAGTGTTGCCATCCTGGTCAAAGTTGAAGGCGGGCACGTTCACAAAGTCAATGTACCTGTTGAAGAACATTGAATTGTTTGGTTAAGTTTGAGAGATAAAATGAACGTTTTTGTAAGTTGCTTCTTACTTGTGCAGCTCTGCAAAGTCGTAGTAGTCGGCGAGGTGACGAGGATAGCGAGAGGTGGTCACCGTGAGGAGGTGTCTCGTGCTGGCATCACCCGTTCGAAGAGCACTGCTGATGGACTGTTTTTAGGAGTTTAAAGAAGTTTACAATGAGATTATTGATACAAAAATCAACTGCAAACCTGAATGATGGCAATGAGGTACTCCCGGCGGCGGTTGTTCGACTGCGACTCCTGCTTGAAGTACTCATAGTCGAGGTCGACGCCGTCGAGGAGGTGCCGCGTGAGGAAGTCCTTGATGCGCTTGGCAAACCGATGTCGCAGCGTGTTTGACGGCGGCAGCGGGTAGGTGATGTTCTTCGGGTCCTCCAGAGTAAAGGAGGCGCCCGTTGGTCGCAACGAGACGATGATCTTCACGTTAGGGTTGCGAGACCGCAGCGCCGAGAGGTACTTTAGATCACCTGAAGGAGAGAGATTTGGTCAGTTTAACTTGTCAAACAAACAAATGAGCTTACCCTTTTTGCCGGCAATGAAGGCAAAGTTGTCCTTCACGGCGACGTACGAGTAGATGATGTGCGTACAGAGACAAGGGTCCAGATCGTACGGACGGAAGTCGTCCTCGATGCGGTAGTAGCAGACCAGGCGCTTGTGCGTCGTCGTGTCTGTCGGACATTTTGCTTTCGAAGTTGAGGTGGGCACCGGTGAAGAGGCTGATGCAACCGGCGATGAGGCCGAGGCGAGAAGGGCGTTCACCTGATCGACGAGGCTGCTGGTCGATTGTAAATGCGTTTGCTGCTGCTGCTGACCTACATTGGTGATTACAGAGACAGGGAAAGAGGGAGAAGGAGATTGATTTTAGTGAGGTTGTGCGTGAGTGAGTAATGCGAGTCAGCGGTGGTGGTGGTGGAGGTAATATGAGTGACTGAGTGAATGGAAATTAATTCAGAAGATGAGTTTGGAGGAGAGGGGGCCAAAAATGGTAGTTATTTGAAAAGAGTAGTAGCCAAGCCGCCGCTGCCGGCGAGTTTCAGTGCCAGTGGAGAGTTCAGTGCTGCTAATCGCATTTGCATAACACTTAAAATTGCAGCTACTACTTCTACTTTGGAGCAGCCTGGGATGCGGATTGACGCTACTACTACCAATTCGTCAATCGTCCTCCGGAGCTCTCTCTCTTTTTCTCCTGGTGGGCGCTAATTAAGGTCAGAAGACTGATAGCATCTTCTCACTGAGATTTTAGCTCAAACTTGAGGCGGTAAAGAGAGGGGAAGGAGAGAGAGAGAGAGAGGAGTCATTGCATTGCTGTGCATTGTCTATAAATAGTGTCATTGACTGCTGCTATCAGCTCTGTCTGCCTGCAGTGTGGCCAGTGACATTGCCATTGCTGGCCGCCATTCAAAGCTGTTATCATAAAAGGAAAGAGTAATAATACTGGTAAAAGTGAGAGAGAGTCAGTGACTTGGTCCGTTGAGTGAGGTGCTGCTAATTAAATTTAGCAATGAACAAACTGAGGGGAAGAAAGCAAAGTTCACTGCCACTGACGCCGATGATTAGTCAGTCACTTGAGTCGGTCAGTCGGGCAAACCTGAGTCGGTGGTGAGCCTCATTGACCACCTTCACATTCACCACCACCACTGCCATCCTCATCACCATCGGCAGCATCAATTAGACAAAGTCAGTCAGAAGGCATGCTGGTGGCGGTGGACGATATCAATGCCCCAACAAATAGCCCTGAAATAGCCCTCAACCTCGAATTGATGGGCAGTAATGCACGCTCAGCACGACATCCGCCTAATGGCTCCCAGCGCCCAGCGCCTACTTCCAATTTTGATAGAAGAAGAAAAGTTGGTTGCCCTCTCTTTCTCTGATCGAGAGTGACTGACTGTAGCCTAACTGTCACTCACTGGTCAATCAGCAAAAATGGATTTTCTGCTGATGAGTAAACTGGAGCTACAATAAAGTGTTTTGTTTTTTCCCTTTTAATTAGCACGACAACAGGTGGGTGAAATAGTTACAATTTTCGGTTTTTGTTTACAACAATTAAAACTATTTGGGATTGCGTGCATTTACACTTTTTATATTTTGCTCAATCGACCACCAGTTTTCCCAACTCAGCTGTGAGGATATTTTGGTGTAGGTCAAAGTCAACACAGCACAGTTTCCACAACAACAACAATAACCTCGAGACTGCTAAAAATAACAAATGGGTGAAAAAATGTTGCCATTGCTGTTGACTAAATAAATATACGGTATTTTTGCAATGTTCTGCGTGCGATGCACCTTCACTCCATCCATCCTAATCTGATTAAGAAAGAGAGAGAAAGATGCAGATAGCATTGTTACCGAACGAGTACTGCACCATCACCTTCATCACCACCACAAAAACAACTTTGAAGGTGAAATTTTCCTTCACGCTGAAGGTGACAGCCGGCACTGCTCAGTTCATTTCAGTTCACTTCTCTCTCTCCCCACTTCTGTCTGATATAGAAAATAAAGTTGAACAATAGGACTCCCCCCATTCAGCGAAAAAGAAGAAGAAGAAATTGACAGGCGAAAGCTGCCTGTCAAAAGCAGCCGCAGCAGCAGCAACCACTCGGCACTGATCATTTGCATCACACACTTACTAAATCTTTCTCTCGTTGAGCGGTGATGAACACATGTCCGCACCGGTGGTGGTGGAGCATGCCGCACGCCGAACACCATCATTACCGTCGGTGGATTTTTAGGCAAGAGAGAGAGAGAGAGAGAGAGAGAGAGGAGAGCAGCTGACAGATCAGAGCTGTGAGTGTGTATGAGTTGGTCGATCAAAGTGAATCTTCTTCTTCTTCTTCTTCTTCTTCTTCACGACAACAGCAGCAGCGGACACACGTCCATCATTAGACGCCGTCTTCTTCTTCTTTTTCTTCTACCTTTCCACCACTGCACCTTACTATTTATAAGCACACGAAAGAAGACAGACAGGCTGTTGCTTGCTAGCTTGCTTGCTTGCTGGCTGGCTGGCTGACTGGTTGGCGCAGAAAACAATCGCTTTTTAATCGATCTCTCTCACTTTTAGCCCAGCAACGGCAGCAGCAGCAGCAGACAATGCCGACAGCCGTGGCACGAGACAGGTGAAGAAGACCATTTGAGTCACTCTTGCAGAGAGTTGAGAGATGGTCTTCAGACACGGCGTGTGTGACACTGACTGACTAACTGAAGCAAAGTGAACTGAACTGAAGGTGTCATGCCGTAAATGGCCGCTGCTGCTGCAGAGGAGTGCAAGTTCAATCAGAGAGAAGGTACTAAAAGAAATGGTGGGGGTGGAAACGGCTGAGGAGGAGGAGGAAAACAGGTGCTTCTGAGAAAGCAGATGACACCTGTTGCAGCAAAAGGAATGTTTGTGTCGGTGCGCTAAGTTTGTCTCTTCTCTTTCGAAGAGACACTCTCTTTGTTGACTTTTCTAAAGAGCGGTTGTGTTTTGGTGGTGGCAGCGGTGATTGGTGTTGATGACAACACTCTGCTTTCCTTTAATTTGTTAGAGTTTCACTCTGCCTTTCTCTGCCGGTTTTCGAATCTCACTCGTCGAGTGCCACTGGTGCCACTAAGTGATTCTTAAGTGCTTGTCGGTCTCTGCTTTCTACTCAACTTCGGCGCCCACTCTCTTTTTTTCTCTAGTTTGCATAAAATTGAGTTAAACACAGACACACACACAGACACTCATTTGCACACCTCATTTCAGTGTGTGTGTGTGGTGTCAGGTGTCATCATCAGGAGTGTGAGGTGAAGAAGAGGGAAAAGAACGCAGTGCGAAACCTAATTGGCTATTAGCCACGAGTGTTTGTGTGCCCGGTGTTCGGGTTGATTGGGAACTGCTGCTGCTGTCGAGAGACTGCTCATTACGTAATTGCGGGACAGAATGACAGGTAGGCAGACCACTTCAACTGTTCAAGAGCAACCTCAGCTGCAGAACTGCCGTCACTATTTTTAGTGGTGGTGACAGTTCTGCTGCTGCTGATGACAAACGCACGCAAGAGCAAACAAATAAACAAAAGTGGTCGTGGCAGTGGTGGTAATAATATAAGAGGAGAAGAAAGAACGCCCATCAACAGCAAAAGCAATGGCATTGACCACCAACTGCTCAGACGATAACTGGATTGCTATCGATTGCTCTCATTTACGACAAGAAACCGTTCTCTTTTTTTCATGATGGCCAAAAGAAGGTAGTCGCTTTTTTGTTGTTGATTGGGAGAGTTCACCGTGAAAGTGTCACTGACCATTGGAAAATGTGTGTGTGTGTGTGCTGGGCTGTGTCTTGACACCGGTCAAAGATATTGAAAACCACTTAAATCTCTGTTTTTTTGTGATGATAATAGTGAGCAAATAATAATATCGCCGGCAGTTGACCCAATCAATTGAGTCGTCAAAGGGTGTGCTGCTGCTGCTGCTGCTGGTGACACGTTAATAAATGCAAATGAGTGAAGCAAAAAAGAGATCTGAAGGTAAAGAATGACTGCAAAATGCGATGAACTGTGCGCGATGACAGTTTGAGGTGATTGAACAGTTTTTTATGTTGATAAAAAAATTTATGGGTGATTTTTCATTGAGCAAAGCAATTAATATTTCTAAGAAAACTCATTAAACTGCCGTCAATTTAAAGAATTGTTGACCTTTAATGATTGGCAATGCTGAAAAAAAGCTAACTAAACCAGTTTTTCTTTTTTAACACCGCTGAACTGTCATCTTCATTATCAGTTTATTGTTCACATCAAACCAACACATTAAAAAGTTATGGTGGATAAGCAACAAAAAATGCGATTAATTCACACTAATCAGCTTACCTTGATTTGAGCTAGGCGATGCTATCCTCCTGTTGTTGCCCTCTTGCTGTTGTTGTTGACCGTCCAACAGAACCGAATGAGGCAATGCGACTAGTGTGGCAAGGGCCAGAGCTAGAGCTGCAACTGGCACCAGCGATGAAGAAGAAGAAAAAAAGAAGCGGCTCCAAATGGAGCCTGATCTGAAGTGCATGATGTTAAAGTGATGTTATGGGTGTGTGTGTGTTTGACAGGGACACTGCGCCCTCACTGCCGGTTTTGTTGAAGTGACACACAGCACTAAAAGTAGAAAAAACTAGGTATTTTGGCACAAGTTGACCCTGCTGATGATAATGCTGAAAAATTCGTTTAACCAAAAGAGGAATCCACTTGTTGCAATAGTGAAATAGAACACTGCGAGGTTGAAAAAAGAAAGCCCATAGAGGCTTGACTCATGCTGGTCAACTTTGGGGTATAAAAAGATGATGATTACAAAGTGGGTGATTTGTTCAGCAAAAAGTGTGCTGAGATGCGGTAGTTTTTTTGCTGCTTGCACATCACACACAACACAACACAACAGCTTGGTCCGCACTGGTCACTGTCACTGACTGCACTGTCCGCACCAACTTGCTGGATATGATGGCGATGATCGGGTCTGTGCAGAAGAGATGCTGAGCCCTCCATGAGATTTCACTCATTGAGGAGAGAAGGAGAAACTCCGAAACAGTGATAGTGTCCGTACACCCGTGACTCTCCGCCGTCTCGATATCTCTCGCAGACCTGTGCTACTCACTTTTGCCGGCACTCATGTGAACACATTGGAAGGTGAGACAGAGAGAGAAAACGGAGCCATCAATGGACTGAGGAGTAGCAATCAATGGGAAGGAGATTCTCTTTTGCTCTCGCTCTCTTTCTCTCTCTCCATCTCACCCAGTCCGACTGACTGACTGACACATTTGTGGCGATTACCTTCTCTTTCTCATTTCTCATCACCATTCTACCTTCGCCTTTTGCAGTAAAAACGAAGAAAAAAATGGTAGTCGAAAGAGACGCAAAAAACAATCCAGAGGGCTGGCTCGTGGTGTTGAGGGGGGAGAAGGAAAAGGAAAAGAAAAAAACAGAGAGAAATCAAGATAGAGTGAGTGAGAGAGACAGAGAGAAATCGAAAGACACGAATAGAAAGTAGAAGAAGTGTGCTGCTGGTGATGGGGAATAAGGTAAGGTAAGGTAAGGATAGGCGAGCACTTGTTGCTGCTGCCTGACCGGCTTTTTTCCTTTTGCACTGGTGGGCCACTCTCTGAAAGGTAACGGTAACTCCGTGCAACTCGGTAACTTTTTCCTCCTTTTCACTGCTGCTGCTGCTGCTGCTGCTGCTGGTGCACTAAAGCGCGCTAATGCTAATGCTAACGATATGGACACGATAATAGGGTGACCATCAGTGCTCTCTGCCACTGCCAGCATCATCTATGCGGATTTAGAGCTGGCTCAGCACCGATAGCTCGAAGCGGCGATTAGGTCACTCAAAAGGAGAGGGAGGGAGACTTTAGAAGGAAAAAATAGTACAAAAGTGAACAACACAGTACTAAATCAAATTGCTGCTGATGCGGCGGCAGCTCTTCTTCATCTCTTCTATCTTTTGCTCCAGAAGGATGTGCTCATGCTAATGACATTTGCTCGCACACTCGCTTTAGAGACACTGACAAAGAGTGATTTCAGCTTTCAGGTGATTTTTTTGTTTCTTTCATTTGCACCCACTGCCACTGCCACTGCTGTTCAATTGATGGTTGCCGACGCCATTTCAAAGACCTGAGAGACAAATAGAGACAGATATACCAGCCGATTTGGGCAGACAGACATTGGTATAATTATACCTACGGCACTGTAGTGGATGATGCTGAAGATGGCTGAGTGTGTAATTGCTACTGCTGCTGCTCCAATTTGCCAGTGTCAATCAATTTTCTGTGCTCCCGTTGTTGTTTCAAATTGCTGAAACAGCATCTTCTTCTTTTCTCTAAAACGCCCCTTTCTTTTTGACTAATTAGAGACTTGAAATGCAGAGTTGTTTTTCAAAAGTTTAATTTAGTTTGAGAACGGAAAGCAACATTGCATCACAACATGAACAAGCACTACTGACTCACTGAAAAAAGTTACCTAAAAGCATTGAAAAGAGAGCTATACTGTGCCGTTTGTGGAATGCAGCAGCAGCAATCGCAATCGGCCATTGCAAATTGCCAGGATGCAATCTCACCTCGCATTTTGTTTTTTGGACTTTTCCTCTTGCAAACACTCCGTTACCCACTCATGTAGAGAAGGAAAAAGCAACAGTTTCTTTTGCAGCTATCAACACGAAAAAACTAGAAAACTACGACCACGACGGTCAAAGTCAAGAGAGGTGGGAGAGTAAGCGAGAGCATCTCATCGAAGTGCAAAAGGGCATCATTGCGAGTCTGCACCACCACCACTACCATTAATAAGGGAAAATTAATGAATTTTACTAAAAATAAGCACTGATCAATTGGCAGATAGTGATGGCGGTGATGCACTGTCTCGGTCGGTCATTGCTCTCCCCCATGTCTTTTGCTGCTTAATTGGCCAGCAGTCTCTCTCCTTTTCTTCCTTTCAACTCGGCTAATATCATTCACCCACCACCATTGCTACCAAAACAAAAAGGAGAAAAAGGTTAGCATCTCGGCGGTAAGAGCTCGACCTTTATACTGAAGAAAAATGTTTACCTTTCTCTCGGCGTGCGAGAGGGAAAGAAATGAGAGAAAGAGAGAGGACTGACTGAGCTCAGCACGCTGAACATTTGGGAGCAAAATCAGGAGATCGGGAAAGAGCGAGCGAGAGAGAGAGAGCAAGAGAGAGAGCGGGTAGAAAAGGGAGATGCTCATGCTGTGCATGTGTGTGCTTAAAAATAAATCGCAACAGCATTAGCACATTAGATTTGCCTGAGGCATCGATTCCGCCGCTGATGGCGGCCAAGTGATGTGCCACTTACTTACTTGCATTATTGAGCAGCAGTAGCAGGCAGGCAAGCAGGCAAGGCGCCACTACTAGCCCACTGGCCTAGTCTCACCAAAAGACGACGGACATGGCGGACTATGAGGAGTTAGGTGAAAAGGAGAAAAAGAAAAAAAGAGGTGTTAGGTGGTGGTGGTAGACGAACGAGTAGACACTGACCTCGAAGTTTTTCACTGGCACTGACTCGATGGTGCAGTGATAAGTTTTCCAACGAGACTCAATTTTTATCATTTGATACTCGAGTGTTTTGTGACATTTTAGCTTTTCACTTTTTGTTAACTCTTTTTTCACACTTGTTTTGTTTTAGAACCTTTTTTCAAAACCACCTGTTGCTCTTTATCTTACACAAGCGCGCACACACACACCCAAGTAGCTGCCGTCAATTGAAACTTCAAAAAAAGTTTGAAAAGTGATCGTCTAATTACCACCACAACCAGCACACTAAGTGATTCATTGCCCCGTCCATCTGTCTTGATCAGTGTTGTAGCTGTGGTTGTGGCTGTGGTGGTCGATTGACGTAAACGGGACAAATGCACCGAGTGGGGCAAACAAACACACAGACAGACAAAATGTAATGGGCAATGGTAATGGGCAATGTAAAGCCGACGACCAGCCAGCAAACAATTAGGGTCAGTGTAACACGGGCGTATCGTAACAGAAAAGGGGAAGGGAAAGAGAAACAAAGATGAAAGAGAGTTTCTTGTGTCAGACGAAAAGTACATCCGATCTCTAAAGTGAGGTGAGGTTCACCACCAGTGTCTAAAGTGAGGTGTCACAGCACCAGAGCAGTTGTTCTTTTTCTCTTGCTACACTCTGTAACATTATTATTTACCGCCTATTGTTCTGAAGCATCTGTTCTTGCTTCTTTGGAAACTGAGCTGCTTCGCTGCTGTCTTCTGCTTGGGTGCCATCATCATCATCATTCATTTTGTACTTCTCCTCTCTTTTTTTCTTCCATTTCAAAAAAAGACCGTTTACCACTCTCCGCTCTTTGGTAATTTGACAACACAGTCCGCTACTGCTACTTCAGTAGCAACAAGTGATCTCAACAAGGGAGAAAAATTCAAAAAAGGATATTCCAGTGAAAAAAGGCGGTGTTTTGTTAAACAGCCGGAACAAAAGATACCGAAGAATACTGTTAAAACTATATACTTTAAGTGTAATATACTTTAAGTGTAAGATGATTATCATTTTATAGAATCAAAAGAAGAGAACAAAGACACTGCTTTGTCATGCAAGTGCAGATTGATTTTCTTCAATTTAATTGGCAAATCGGGAACCGACACAAAAGTAGAAGTGTTGACAAGTTTAGCTAGTGCAGTTGATTTTGTAAGGCATTCAAACAGGCAAAGTTTATAAATTGAATTGTCGGATACAAGTTAAATTGCAACGATATTGTTTTACTAGAACATTTGAAAGTCTTGATTCCAGGAAGTGTGGAGCAGTAGATCACAGATCACTTTTGTAATACAGAGTACATTTTTCACTTTGTTTGTGCTCACAACTTTGTCGTTCATCAAAACTGCCAGCTTTTGTATCTCTATTCTCGCCTTTTTCCGAGAACTAAATTGTATTCAAATTGTGCACTGCGGAACAACTAACTAACTTGGTGCAACTTTCTCGAGCAAACACTCACTCACTCACTTTGTGCCCACGCTAATCAGCTGCAACACAGCTGAAACAATGTGTTAGAGGCAGCACACAAAGGGAAGGGGAAGTTTGAAGTGGAAACCAAATAATACAATGAAAAATAGAGCACTTGAAGGAGAAGGTAGTGGGTGAGTGGCTAATCGGGAAACTGCTGCTGCTGCTGCTATTTTGACAAGAAACCAAAGAAGACTACTGCTGCTGCTGATCATCTGTTGCTAAAGTCAGGAACTGATACTTTTTGTCTATAAATGAATAAAAGTAGTGAAAGTAGACGCTCTATTTTGAGGAGCTGGCAAACAACAACAAAAAAGTTAAATTAAATTGAATAAAGAGGCACTGCCCAAAAATTACCGTTTTTGATTGTGAAACTGCAAAACGGCTTTTATTGATAAATCATTTGCATTCTTTTTGTTTGCTAAAAACAGGAAACAACAGTGTCTGTAATCAGAACCAAACAATGAATAGGCTGACAAGAGAGACAATGCCACTCTCACGAACTTTTACATCACTTTCTGTCAATCTGCTCAAATTGAACGTTTTTCTGTTATTTGATCAGCCGGGACAATCAAAGGCGGTGGACAATTAAGTTTGAATTTGAAAGGGAAAAGAAACTTTTGCTTTTTCTGACGACTACAACAGCAAAAAAGTAAAGGCACAATCTAATCGCTGTTGTTGTTGTTGTTTTGCACCACCACACCACCACCACCACCACCACCCTCATTTCATGCCTTATTTGCCATCATTTCTCCCATTCTGATCACATTAGAACACATCCATGTTGAGTCAAATTGAGTCCAATTGAGTGTGTGTCTGTGTGGCCATTCTCTATCACCAACACCACAACCGCCATCATTTAGTATTATAAATAATCAAAATAGTAGCAGTCGCCATTTAGTCGGCAAAACACACACACACACGCTATGGGCAAATCAGAGAAGTTGAACTGTCTTAATCTTGGTGGTAAAGCAAAATGAGGGAGCGGGACAAAATCTGAGCCGATCACATTTTGTTGTTCGGCTGTTCAGCTGATGATTGGCCAACTGATTTAGCTGATGCCGGAGATGTCGTTTCGATTCGTCGTTTTCGTTTTCTGCCAGCATCGTCAACTTTTGCTGCAGCAGCAGCGGCGGCGGCGGCAGATCAAATCAAATTGATCGCCCAGCTCAATCAACGAGACTAAGATTGCAAAGACGCAAGAAAAAGAAGAAGAAGTAAGGGGAGAAAAGGGAAAATATATCTGCTTTGATTCTCCAGCTTGTTGTTGTTGTTGTTGGTTAGTTATGATAAAAGCCCAGCGCTCAATTGTAGTCTGGGCAAGTCAGCCGCTGTTCGGACGGTCAGTCCGTTCTGTTTGGCGCCGACGGGCAAACAAGCGGGAAAAGACACTAGAAAAGAAGGCTTAGACTAACTAAAGAAAACGAAACATCAGCAGCAGCATCAGCGGGCAACCCTAAAATAGAAGCTGCGCTGCGGCTATTTATGTAATTAATAAAAATCGGCTATTAATGAGTTAAAAGCCGTGTGTGTGCCTGCCAGTGTGTGCTCTTTGGGGAACCAGGGAAAGGTGATGGCAGTGGCCATGGTAGTGAAAGAAGGATGGGGGATAAAAATAGATGCAGCAGCGGTAGACACGCAAACTCGCATTGAGACATTCCTGCACATTGAACAGCACAGCAGCAGCTTGGTAGCAAGCACCACTAACCAGCTAGCTTTTCACCTTCATCTCTGTGTTAATCAGCTCAGCATTCAAAGACTCGACCATTGCAGAGGAGATCGAAGCACCAAAATTGGCTTCTGCTGCTCCTGCTGATGCGGCAGCTCCACCGGCCGGTCAAAGGAGAAAGAGAAAGAGGAGAGGAGAGGATCGATTGCAGTGAGCCAGTGTTAGTGGTGGAATGTCTGAGAGAATGCAAATGCAAAGAGAGGAGAAAGATGCAATTGGGCATTGGCAAGGCACTGGCTTTTAATAGTAAGTGAGAGAGAGAGAGGCAACGGAGGTCACACCGTCAAATCGGCGCCGAAATGCTCAGCGACGAGCATCCTGCTTCGTCGTCGTCGTTTTGCTCCTGCTCTGCGACCATCTCAGCTGCAGCAGCAACAACAGCAGCATCATCTTTACTTCCAAGTATTGCTGCTAAAGTTGGTGGTGGTGCTGTCAAACTTTGAATAATAGTAATAGAGGTAATGGTAATAACTCAATAAAGAGTGACCCATCATCAAACACAACAGGTAGACTGTAGACAGAGTGTAGGACAGTCTGCTGTTTGGTAATAAGCAGTCACCGCCGATGCCGGCGCCGATGCTACAAAGCACAATTCAGAGACAGCAACAACAGCGACTTTTACTGTCTTCTTCTTCTTCTTTGGAGAAAATTGAAGAAGAGGCAACAGCAGCATTTCTGAAAGCAAAATGACAATGCACAGGCGCATGTCGATCAATGAAAAGAACTTGGTTGTGCTTGGCGGCGGCGGCGGCGGCGGCAATCAACAACAAAAATGGATGCTCTTGACAGAAGAAGATTGGCCAATGAAAGTAAAGTCAAGTAGTGGGCAGGGTGTGAACAAAGAAAGAAAGACAGTTGCGGCAGCGGCATCAACCATTTACCTGATAACACTAGTGAATCTGATTACAGAGCGTGAGCAGTAGCAGAAGTGAAATCACTTCTTTGTCCCACATTTTTTGGCGGCATGGCACTAATAACAGTTTTGGGTCGTTTTGAAAGCAGCCCTGAGGCGCACTAGTAGTAATAGGAGAGAAAAAAATATTGATCGCCTATCATCGGCTTTGAAATTGAGCCAATTTTTGTTGATTATGACAGCTTTAGTGTTTTTTCTAAAGAACATACGCACCGACACTTCTGCTAACACACTGACCTCTGTGCCAGCTGGCAATGGCAACAGAGGCAATTCCGTCCCCTCCTTTTCCTCTTTTTTTCTGCAGCAATTCCCAATTCGCAGCAGTCAATCAAATTCACCGATTTAGTGTATTAACTTATTTATATTATTTGTATTCCCCCTCTCCACCTTTTTCCTACATCCAGTCTCTTTCATTCACCTTTAATCAACCCTGGCGACAACCGTCTTTGATGACAACCGAGGGGAAGAACAGAAAAGAAAGAATGAAGAAAAAAGAGTTGTGTGGCCACTGGCCAGCAACAGCAGCAGCCGCAGTGCAGTCAGTGCTTCAATCGATTGAAGACTGGTAAATATGCGAAGAAACTCAGCAAAATGCAAACACCGTCGTCGTCGTCGCCGGTGCCAAACGAAAATAGCACAGAGACAGAGACAGACAGACGGCGAGGCACGCAAAACAGTGCCAATCGGTGCGATTACTTCTGCAAATCAAAGGCAAACGACACAGACGGACACACAGTCGGACAGTCACAGACGGACAATCTGTCGGTGCATGCACATTGTCTGCTGCTGCTGCATCGACGCCTCTTTCTCTTTCTCTCTTGTTGGACGCCGGTTCCTGTGCCAACAAAAAGAGTAGTGATCAAAGCAACGGCAATGGTGGTGGTAACCGTGAATGACCGGCAGGAGATATAAATATTGACATTCACAGTGGACAGTGGAGGAGAAGTGCATTTGCTGCCGCTGCTACTGCTGTCTCTGCAGTTGGCCATCAAATCAAATCAAATCAAATTATCATCATCAGCCTTTCACTAATCAACCGTAAAGTAAAGTGGGCAAAATCTACGTTTTTTTCTAGCAGAAAGCAAAGGGGGACCTGCCGTGACTGAGAGAGTGCTTTCTCTCCCTTTTTTCTTTTATCACTATTTTATTCTTTTTTTGTGAGAGTAGCACAAAATATCTTTTTATCTCTAAAAAAGTAACGTTTCTTTCTCTTTCTCATTGTCGGCACTAACATTTTGGACTCTGCAATAAATGAACAAATAAAGATACATTCTAATGCGGTTTTCAGGCTATATTCCCAAGCTGAATTTTCTTATTCTTCATGTGTAAGGAACATTTTTTTTGGTTGCCGAGACTAAGTGTTCTTTTGGTAAAAAACGTGGCACTGTGAAAAAAGTGGTTGTGCTGTCGTGTTTTAGAACAGGACGATATTTTTCAGTTGCATTAGATGTGATGATTCATTTTTTGTCGTGTCTGATGCTGTTTTATCCGTTATCCTTTTACAATGACTAAACCTCACATCAAAAAGCCCGCTCGACGTGGTGACCGATTGAAGGCCAAGGCTACCAAGGCTGCTACTTCTACTACCACTTCAAATGGCAAGAAGGTGCTAGAGGACATGGACAAAACTCTAATGAGCATGGAGATGTCTCGCGAAGGTAAAACAACAACTTTGGTCAAACTTTAAAATGTCTTTTACATGTCTTTTTTAAAAACACACACACAGATCTCTTTTCGGTGACCAAGTCACTGGTGGAGGCGCTCGAAGCGCTGAACAGCCGCCTGCTGACATCGGAAACAGAGAACATTCTGCTGACGGAGCGTCTGCTCGAGTCAAATGCCGCCTGCAAGGCTCTTCAAGAGGACGTCCTTCGCCTGCATCAAGCGAACACTGATGAAGAAGTGGTGGCTGCTAGTTCAGAAAATGATGCTGAAGTGGAGCAGCTGAAAGAGCAGTTGCGTCTGCAGCTGATGATGAGCTCGGAAAAGAAGAAGACTGATTGCTCGCCTGACAGTCAACTTTCTCAGTTGTTGGTGCTGACGATGGTGATGATCACTGCCTGTTTGGTAGCGGTTTGCTTTGGTTTTAACATTGAGACCAGAAATGGAAGTCCTGACATGTACTGCCTAAGTCTGAGCACTAGTTTCCCTATAGCCGACAAACTCTTTACCAGGAATCCGTTGTAACAAAAATGCAGTTAGGGTTTATATTTAAAACATACAAAACTAGGAGCCTTGCCCTCTGTTCTGGTTTTACCAGCGGCCCTTTTTTCTTGCTAATTAACTCCTCTTTTCTTTACATTCCATCCATCCTTCTCACAATGGACAATGCTCGCATGCCCGTTCACCGGTCTAATTAATACTGCCACTGCGCCTCGTCTCAGCTGTTCTGCTCTAATCAATATCGATCGATCGGTGTCGATCAATTGAAAGGGTGGTGATGGAGAAGGTGATGGAGGTAGAGTAGGTGCAACACTCTGTAAAAGGAAAAAGCCTCCGCAAATGCTGAACAACTAAAACAAATTGATTACGACACGGCACGGCGGCGGAAAACGAGCACAAACAACCACAGACAATGGAGAGCTGCTCAGCATTAGTTTGAGTAGGCCAGTCCGTGAAGATCACTCACGAGTTGGAGAAAAATGTTGAGTTTAGTTGAGGTACAAAAAAGACTGTTTCATAAGAAAGAAGGTTGGTCAGCATCTTAGAGACTGTATCAGATCTGTTTGCCCGCCGATTTTCATGCTAATTTATCGCCCATTATAAATTGCTGTTCATCCCCTCACCCATCTTCTGGCCATCCAGAGGAAACTCCTGGTGGTAACCAAATAAGTCAGCACACTGGACAACACAATGGAGCAGAAAAAAGTGAACAGAAATACGTGATCCAAACTGAACTCAGGTACACACTCACGCACAAAACGTCAAATGTCGATCGGATGTACATCTTCATCATCATCATCTCCATCTCCATTGAAAGATGGTGACATGACAATCGGACGGAACAATTGACTAAAGAGATGATTTGAGCAGAAAAGTGGGCAAAAAGTATAGCAGGCGTCTGATACTCACGACAATCACTAACGGGAAAATACTTTCTCCCAGTCAACCACTTGTTGCTTGCCTTCCCAGAAATCCATTTTGGTCAGTATTAGCAGTGTTGTTTTGGTGAAACTCTGAAACTTAAAAAACAACGCGTTAGTTTGTTTGAAAAAGCTTACCCAAAAAAGCTTACCAAAGTGTGTGGCGGCTTCTGCTGGCCAAGAACTAAATCAGTACAATTTATGAAAACAGCACACCAAAAAATGCCAAAAATCTCCTAATCTTTAAAATCTTTCATTCAAACTCCACTTTGACAATGACATCTAAAGGGTCCACCTCACAGGGCAGCACATAATCTTTGAAATCAGTTATAACTGCAGCACTACTGGTCGTTGACTGTTGGCAGTTTTGCCTGCTGCTGCTGCCCTCATTTATCGCCCCATTATTTGTCTTCATTCGTGCGATGGCTGCCAGCAAGCCGCCTCCTCCTGCCGCAGCTCCTCCCCCAGCTCCTCCACATACTGCGTCGCCTCGTCCTTCTGCTCTGCGGTCAGGTGCTTCTGCTGGCGCCAGGGAACGTTGAAGTGCGCGGCGAGGACGTGACTGCGAACTCGCATCCGCGAGGAGGCCCTCTGGCCGCAGCCGGGCAGCAAACACCGGTACGGCTTGGAGCCCGAGTGGGCGCGATGGTGGTGGCGCAGGTCGTCCATCTCCATGTACCGCTTCAGGCAGACGGGACAGACGAACTTTCCCGGGTCGATTTCGTCCACTTCAGGGGAGGGGATCACTTCGGAGGTGGTCGACGTGGTGGTCGGTGCCAGTTGCTCAGTCTCACTCTCAATCTCAATCTTTGCCCTGTTGAAGAGGGCCTCCTCCTGGGCCAGCCAGTCAGCCCGGCTGTGCATAAAGGTGGACCACTGCAGCGTCTGACCGGCGCCATCGGTAAGTCCACCACTGCGTCCAAAGAAGTGCACCGACCGAATGTGCTGCTCCACGGCGGCCGGACTGTTGGCGGCAAAGCGACAGCTGGCCGGATCAAAGATGCACCGGAAGGGCCGGTAGCCGTTGCCAGCAATGGACTCGGTAGTGCGCCTGCAGCTCCGCCATGTCCGGAAACTCTTTGCTGCAGACGCGGACGATGGGACACTTCAGCTGGCCGGTGGCAGGGTTCAGGGGGATGGTGGTGAAGGGCAGCAGTGGTGCGGGAGCGGAAGTAATGGTGGGGCCGAAATGATGAACTTCGAAAGAAGTTGCTGGTGCTGTTGCAGCTGATGATGATGCAAGAGCACTTGAATTGCTTACCGAGTGATTCACTTGCTCAGGTAAATGGACTACTGAGGCCATGGCAATGTCCGGCGCCTCCTGCTGCAGCACCTCCTCTTCCAGCGCCACAAACTGGTTAGCCGCCGCCTTCTGCTCCTCGCTCAGGGCCTTCTGGTTCCGCCAGGGAACATTGAGGTGGGCGGCGAGGACGTGTCCGCGAACGCGCTGCCTCGTCGACGCCTGGTGGCCACAACCGGAAAGGGTACAACGAAAGGGCTTTGTCCGGGCGTGATGAGTTCGGTTGTGAAGGCGAAAGTCGTGCTGTTTGGTGAATCGCTTGGAGCAAAGTGGGCAGACGAAGCGGACCGGCTTTGAGGCTTTGAGGGCTTCGTTATCGGGCGGCGTGGTCAGTGGTGGTGGACACCGTAGGCCGTACATCTCCACCTTTGCGCCGTTAAAGAGGGCCTCTTCCTGGGCGAGGAGGTCAGTGCGAGTCTGCATAAAGGCAGTCCACTCTTGACCACTTTCAATGCAGCTCTCCGCTGAGGTGGAGAAGTGTACCGTACAGATGTGCTCCTCAAGGGTGGACTCCAGGTGGGCGGCAAAACGACAGGTGGAAAGGTCAAAGACGCAGCGGAAGGGGCGGTAATTGTTGCCGCAATGCGCAGTTCGGTAGTGCGCCTTCAGCTGGTCCAGGTGGGTGAACTCCTTGGTGCAGCCTCCGCCGGTAATTGGACAGCTCAGCAGACCGGTAGAGGCGCTCTGGCGGATCACTGAGAAGGAGGGCAGAGAGGAGGGCAGCCCAGTGGCACAGTGGTCTTCAAGGAGATCATCGGTAGTTTCAGGCAGTTTGAAGGGAGTGACAGGGCAGGCTTGGTTAGCCGCAGAGGGTTCATTCTCGGAGGGAGAACCTTCTTCTGCTTCTTCTGTTTCGGTGACCGGTGGCATTGTTTTGACTGTTTCAAAACTTAACAGCTTTACAGATGATGAATGACAGTGCGTGTGTTTGGCAAGGGCTTACAAAGTTGTTGTTCTTGACCGTTGAGAAAGTGCTCGGTGTTCTAGGCCTCTCAAGGAGCCTCTGGGGTCTGCTCTCGTGACTGAGCCAGCTCGTTTGTTGACAGTGTGAGATCAGTGAAGATTTGGAAGTGAAAAGAAGGCCTACGAATGGGGGCATTTGCACGTGTTAACGGCCGTGTCATAGAAAAGAGGTCAGAGTTGAAAAGCGCCCAAATCGTGTGCCGATTTTCTGCTAGCAGAGCAAAATGAGCAACAGAAGTGCTGGTGCAGACCACGAGGTGGCAGCAGGGGCTGGATTCTGTAGCACAAATTCGGTTTTCTCGAGATTAGAGAGAGAATAAATGAAACGATTCACTGATCAAATGCATCTTTATTGACAATAATTACAGGTAAATGCTGCTACAACAAATTTCAACTAAAAGTACTGTTTTTAAACATTTAAGAGGTTTTAATCTAATTCAATTTTGATAACTTTATGAGGATCAAATTTGCATTCAGGAGTTTCGTAACCAAAAGAAGTCTCCAGAAGTGAGGTACCGTTTTGACGTCTGATGTTGTTGTGATTCTTTTCTCGACGGACATCTCGGATCATTGAACTGTAGTTAGCCTTCTCTTGCAGAAGTAAATCCTCCAATACTTCCACATACTGTTTGGCGGCTTTTTTATGCTCAGCCCTAATGTCCGAAATCGTTTTCCAGTGAATTTTGAAGTGAATCAGATAAATATGATTGAGAATATTTCCCTTAAACTCCGAAGCATAGTTGCAGCTAGGATAGGAGCACTTATAAGGTTTTGACTTTTTGTGAGTTAGATAGTGGCTGAAAACTTGGCCAGATAGAGAAAACCGCTTTGAACAGTGAACAAATGGGCAGGCAAAAGGACGAGGAGGCTCTCTCTTTTGAGCACCGTTTTGCACAATTTTTGCATTATCGAAGAGAGCATTCTCTATCT
This sequence comes from Tyrophagus putrescentiae, assembly GCA_024499935.1. NCBI lineage: Eukaryota > Metazoa > Arthropoda > Arachnida > Sarcoptiformes > Acaridae > Tyrophagus > Tyrophagus putrescentiae. Next base: position 9,859,440 of record JAMZRA010000003.1, read on the forward strand.
TCAGCAGGTCAGTTGAAGTTTGTATAAACGCAGAACATTTAACATGGTTAGCATTGGAGTTAGAGGAAATCTGCTGCGAAGTCAGGTGCACTGCCCGAATGTGTTTGTAGGCGTTTCCAATTTGTTTACAGGAATACTGACAAGACGCAGGATCGAAGATGCATTGATAGGGCTTATAGTTGTCGTTTCCGTGAGCTCGATAGTGCTTCTTTAGGTTATCCTTACTCCGTTGTTTTACCTCGCATCCACCAAATGGACATTCAAACTTTCCAGTGATAGAATCTCGTTTGATGGTATGAAAACGTGGCAGAAGTAGTCCAAAATATTTTTGGCTTTCTGGTTTTACAATGCCCAGCAGCTCCAGCTTTTCTTGCTCTAGTTTTTTCTCATCTACTTTAACGTACTTCATTGCCTCTTCTCTAGACTTTTGATGGTAGTTGCAAATATGATAAACAGCATTTCCTTTTAGAGTAAACTTAGGTTGATTACAAGACGGATATGAGCAGGTGTAGATTTTAAATTTGCTGTGCGTCCTGTAATGAGTTTGCAATAAAGAGTAAAATGGAAAAGTTTTTCTACACCCGTTCCACGGACATTTGTGTTTGAAAAAGTCATTTGTTTGGTTAAATTTCATTCGATCATGTTCAGTTGTTGAAAGTGTATTAGTTGTTTTTGATTGACTGATAGAAAGCTTTTCTTCCGTTGAAGTTCTGTCCTTTAAAGTAGATAACATTTTAATGCCTGTTTAAATAACAACTTTAAAGTTGCAATAAACTTGTTTTAGTTCAGCAATGGCTAATCAACTGCCACAACAACTTCCTTTTGTAACAACAAAATTGAAACCGTTTTGTTGTGCACAATCATCAGAATCAATTACAACAATAACTTCACTGGTCGTCTCTAGGAGTGACGAGTACATAACGGTACCAACCATTTGTTGACAGGTCAAAACTTATCGACTTTTTAAAAATAACTTCAAAGTACAAGAAGCTCAGATGACTTACTAAGGTATTTCTTGCTAAAAAACTTATTGATTAAACCACTACAAATAGCAAAAATCAATTGAAGATTGTTGTTAAAAATTACAAATGTTCTTCTGAATTAGGCCAACAAACACCGCTTCCATGTGCACTAACCTAGAAGATTCCAATTTAACTATTTTTAGTTTTAATAAAAAATATTTTAATTTGTAAATCATTTATTAGGACAACAAAAGGTACAAATAAGAAAGTTGCTCAAAAAGAATAGAAACAGATGAAGTGTAATCCAACAACAACAACATCATCACCAAGAAAGGCCACAATAATTACAACAGTTTTAAGCAACTAAAATTAATTAAAACAGTTTACTAAATATTCAAAGCAATAAATAGGCACTGATGTTCAACAGCATAACCAAGTACAAACACATAAACAAACATTTTCAGTAAAAGAAAAGGCAGCAACAGCAATTGATGAGTGACCAACGCTAAATGCAAAATTATTAAGCATTCCAAGCAATCATTGTTTTCGTTTTCGATTGTTTTCTATTTCAATTTTTCCACTCGCTTTACTTTGTAGTGGTAGAGATAATCTCTCGGTACGACTTTAGGTCAATCTCGTGGTACTTGAGCCAGTTGAGGATGTGCTTGTTTACTGCAAAAAACGAACATTTGATTAAGGTTTTTTATCATTGTTAAGTTTTTTTTCAATATTTTCCCACTTACACCTCTCCTTATCCTCCTGCTGTTTGTCGGTGTTGTGGCCCATTCGACGGTAGGCGGCGTACACCTTCAGGTGGACAAAGTTCTCCGCCAGGTAGCCGCTAAAGTCCTTCTCGGCGCTCTCCAGCAGCGCCTTCGCCTCCTCAAAGTTGCCCTTCTCAATCTCGATCAGGCCGAGCTCCATTGTGGACATCGGCAGGATGGACTGCTCCAGCTCAATGCGTGATTTTCTGCAATTGTGTGTGTTTTTGGGGAAGGGATTTAGAAGAGAAATTTTGAACAGATTTAGCATATAGATGTTGAAAACTCAGATTTGGTGCACAAACACCGACCAACATTAAAAACATTTAAAAAATTCAAAAGCACGGTCACGCAAACACACAATAATAATAGAGAGGACTAAAACCGTATTTTTGCGTTCTGGTAGGAAGACAAACCAAATAAACCTTGAATTGTGATGGCTGCCAAAAGGTCTGCCCCGGACTTGGGCACCACTACTTGGGCTACCGTTATTTTTACGGTCGTTTGCATTATTATTAGATTATGTCTTTTTTATTTTCTCTTTCTCTCTCTCTTTATCTTCATCCCTGCGTAACAATATAATTGCAGTGAATAGTAGTGCTGCTTTTTGAATACCATTTTGGACATTTAGTGCATTCAGCCTTTGCGAAAGTAGGCAAGACAGATCAGGGGATGTCAATACGAATGCACACACACAAATGCACACATTACAATTGTTTACAAAACAGTAGTAATAACATAAAAACAAAACAAAATAATGGTCAAAAAGTATATAGTGATGGTGATTCAGTAGTAACCAACTACTGTCTAATGCATTAGTATTACTTTTTCTTTCTTGTTTTACTGTTTGAAGTCTAGGTTTGAGTTTGCGTTTTTTGGTTAAAACATAAAAATGAAAATAAAAAACAAGAATAAAACGACCACAGAAACATCGCATCAGCAGCGATCAGTAATGTTCATACACTTTTCTAGAAACTAAAAAATAAAAATAGGAAAGAAGATGAAAAGGCAATTCATCTTCTTCATCCGAAGAAGCAGTCAAAACTTGCCATTATAATTCTTCCTTTTTCCTATTTCCTATTCTTCAGACAGCACTGGCCTTTTTTCTCTATTTGGCGGTTAAATTTTGATTTTAGTTTTTTAGTTCTCCTCGCCCATGACACTACCCAAAAGTGCAAAAAATATATAAAAGTCTACTCAATATGATAATATTAGTGAAGTGTGCAATCTCAACTCAATCAAAAATTTTGCAAAAAGCATTTCCACCTACTCTTTAAAGATAATCTCATGGCACTCCACCGCCTCGGCGTACTTCTTCCTCAGTCGCAGCAGAACGGCCTTGTAGAAGATGGCCACCAGGTAGTCGTCCAAACAGGCAGTTTCGGATTCTGATGAGGTAATTTTAAAAGGAAAGGGTTTTGAGTAATTATAAAGCTGTAATTCTTTACAATTTTTTTACCATAGTCGACCGAGTAGAGTGTCACCTGGCTCTCGACTCTTTTCTCCAGTTTTGCCAGCATCTCCTCAGAGCGAATGAACATGAGATAGTTGCCCGTGTAGAGCATTGCCTTAGAATTGTAAGAAAGATGCGTTATAAAAATGATATAAGGTCATTACTAAAACTACTATTTTATTACCATCACCGGAAGGACCAACTTTTTGCCCTTCTTAAAGTACAGTATGGAGGTGGTGAGGGCTGCCTTCTCCGTGGTCATCGTCTTGCCAAAATGGCGAATGCGCAGGCTGGGAATGATTCTGAGAAGTAAGAGACCGGAAAGCAAAAGTTAGTTAGTTAAAGTTAAACACAATTTGAAATTAGAACAGCAAGATGAGGCGCAGGCAAAAACGATGCAGAGACAGAAAAGAATGAAATTCCGTAAAAGACACTGGCCAATCATGGCAGAAGCAGCTAACAACTAGAGTACCAACTTCAGCAAATGATGATTTAACTAAAAGCCTGCTAATAGCTGCTGCCAGTTTCTTCAGCTCCAGTTTCAGCGCCTCTGACTGCAAAGACTCTCATTAATATAATAACAATGTATAAAGTAGTAGTAGAAGAAATAGTAGTGATGATAGTTAAAAACAGCACAAAAAGTAAAAGTTGTTGCGGCCAAACGAGGGGGAGAGAGAGAACTGGGCTAAATAAAACACACACATTTTAAAGAAGACTAATGGTGTGCTGAAACCGGGCAAAAGGGAAAGAGAAAGAGCGCAAAAGGGACTGACCAAAGTGCCGACCAACAACAGTCAAACAGAGAAGCGGAAGCGAACCAAGTGAAGCAAAAGCCCACTTCAGTGTCCAGTGCCAGCAAATGGTACAAGACTCTAACCCAACACAGAGACTTTTCATGTTTCAGCAGCATCATCAGCATCAGCAGCACTTTTTTGGGTTAGTAAAACTGACTGTGCAATTGGGGAATTGGGGAACAGAGCCTGTCTGTGTCTGTGTGCCTTTTAGCGCTGATTCGAATACACACAAGCCAAAAAAGAGGCAAACTTTTTCCGCTCTTGCCGGCCGCTTGGACACAGCTTGGTAATAAATAAAAATTAATAACAATAATGGTCAGCTTCCGGTCTGGTGCAAGTTTTATGCTGTGCGATGCTCTGTCTGTCTGGTCATCAAAAAGGACCATTCATTCATTTTGCCCCCTCCCCCTCTTTCTCTTTAAAAACTCATCATCAAAGCGTGTAAACTACTTAAGTGCATCTGCACTACACATCGCGCTGATGATGACAGTATGACCTCAAACTCCTACAAAATGTGCGTTTGTATGCAATTTTTTGTACATTTTCAAATAAAACAAGTTTTTTCTGCTGGCGTTTTTTAATTGAATCTTTTTTCTTAGGGACAATTATTACTTTAGAACAAAACAAAGACAAAAGAAGATTAAAAAGCAAGCACGTTTGCGCGACGGAATTTGCAAATGCATTTTTTTGACTGCTTTTTTTATCTACAATTTTCTATATTAATTTCTAATTAGAAATGTATAACAAAATGTAGAGAAAAATACAAAACTTAAAAGCAGCACTCTAAACAAGCCAAAACGCAATAAACGTTATCAGCGAGCTAAAGCGCAAGGGAGAACGACAAAAGCATGCGCATTTTTCATCTTTGCCTAGTTTGTTATGCTTAAAAAAGATGTAAAAAGAAAAATTGGCAAAACAAAGCACGATCACTGAGAGGAAGAAGGAGAAAAAAATAAGGATTTAAAAAGCAAAATGAGTGCCTGGTGGCCAAAACGACACGCAACAGTGCTTAATAGCAAAAGCAACAACGAACTCACTTACAAATCCTTGCGCTGCGAGCATGCTGGTCACCCTTTCCAGCCTTCCGTAGCGGGCTGGCTGAGAAGGGTAACAGGGGATGCTAAAGGAGCGAATCCCTACGAGCACTCGATGCAGCGCCACGTCGAGATTGAACGCAGTGACAACAGATCAGCTAAAAAGCCTTGTAGGGACTTAGGTGGGCGCCTCAGCAGCCATCAGGTCACTACGCCTCGTCAAAGTGCCGATTGGCGATTTGCTTCAGCGAGAGAGTTGAAAGAACAAATTTTAACATTAATCAAAGCTTGAATTCTATTTGTACCTGGGGAAAAGCTTCAACCCTTCGACGACTGCTTACAAGCGACAGGTCGCGGAAGTCTCCTGGGCTTGCGAGGACCGTAGTAGATCAGCAGAGCTGCGACTTGCAGTGAACCGCCGGCATCTCAAGGCGACCCGTTCAGCCATTCGACCACATCGGGCCGACCAGAATCATGATCGAAAGTAGGGCGCGTGTGGCTGATCACTGAGTGGGCGTTGGCAGCGGCGGCGCGTGAAGTACATCGTCCTTCCCTCTCCAGTGCGTGGCTTATTTGTCGGCCAGACCTCGCTGTGATGGCGGGATAGAGCATGGCTCAGAAATATGCAAATTATGACAAAAATAGATGCAAATGATGTTCTATTCTTCCATCAGGGGGAAAGGATGCGTTCGAGATACTCCGCCATCACCACCATCACTATTACAAGCTCACAGCTAGATGTGCGGGGAATCACCTATGATGAGCTGGGCTTTAGCCAACCAAACCACACTCGAGTCAATCACAATAGTGCGGCGACATAGTGAAAGTGCGTCAAATGCAACCGGCAAGATAGTGAAGATGGGAAACACTGTGTTATACACTGATCAGAGAACCCACTCTGTTGCCCTTTCCATATTTGTGGGACTAACTTTGGCCATTACCCGCAGCAGATCTCCTCAACTTTTGCTGCGTCTCGCAGAAGTGCTGATGTGCGTGCGCGTGAGTACTCTGCCTTCACCATTTCACCACTGTGCCCCTTCTCCCTTCACTCTTGTGCGCACCTCGCGTGGTGTTGGCCGTTATCGCGTAAAGACGGTTCGTCATCATGGGCCAGGGATCTCAGTGGCAAATTAGTGAACAGAAAAAAGAGATGCAAATGATGTCCTCTCTCTCTCCCATCAGGGTTGGAAGGGGATGCGGTCGAGTGATTGGCCTACCGCCATCACCACCATCACCACCTCATTTACATAGCTCACAGCTACAGATGCTGCGGGAGAATCACCTAATGATGAGGCTGGGTCTTTCTTATGCACACACACCACACACCACACACTCGCAGTCAATCACAATTAGATGCGGCGACATAGTGAACAGTGCTGTCAAATGCAAACACTGGGCAAAGATAGGGAAAGATGGGAAATACACTGTGTTTATACACTGAATCGAGAGAATCCACACTCTTTTTCCCTTTTTCCCTATTTGTGGACTACTACTTTTTTGCCCAATTACCACCAGCAGCAGCACTCGTCCTCAACTTTTGCCCATGTCTACAGCAGAAGTGCTTGATGTTGCTGCTGCCGCTGTTGCTGTACTTTTTCCGACCTTTCACCATTTTCACCACTTTCCCCCTTCACTTCCCTTTCACTTACTTGTAGGTGCGCACCAGTCCGCGTAGGTAGTAGGCCAGTTTAATCAGCGTAAAGACGCTGTTCGTCTCCATGGCGTCCAGGGCGATCCTCAGGGCAAACTGCTTGGCGTAGTACAGCTGCGCGAACACTTCCACTGCCAATTACCAAGGAAAATGGGAGAAAAAGAAAAGAAAAGAATTTGAGCAAGTTAGTTGCTGGCTGGAACAAGTTTCATCAGCTTTCAGGAATCATCGAACCAAACCAACCGAAACCGCAAACCGCTGCCCGCCATTAAAAAATTAGTTTTCTCTGCAGTGTTTAAAACAAACTGCTCTGTAGTGGTGGCGGCAGACAGTGACTGCAAATTCCACTGACCACTTTTCCCGACTACTTTCTCCGAAACAAAAGGCTTGGCCAATGTTTAGAGTCACTGGCGTTTTGGTCACCAAAATAATAAATCTTGGCGCTGTCGAAAAACTGTAGTGCTACAGTACAAAAAACGCTGCAGACACTGTGCAGCATTCACAATCGGCCTCCCTTGGTATCAATCTTGCCGACGTCCTCTGAGAGAGAGAGAGAGGGAAACGTTTGACGTGCTGGCGGTGCATCACTGACCAGCACAAATCTTTTAACACTGCACATTTTTTGAAGATGGGCAAAACCAACAACAGCACCAGCAACAACACAAAAAGTGAGGAATGCTGGTGGGAGAGATCGTATGCTCGGAAAGAATTCAGTGCTGATGCTGCTGCTGTTGAGCAGCAGCAGCTCCCATAAAGTAGAGAACAAAATCGTCCACAAATCGATTCGACATTTGTGGTGGCCAGCCGAGAGTGAAGAGGAGTAGTCTAGTCTAGCACTACTAGTAAAGTGGACGCTGAGAGCACTTTTCTCAGTTTGGCAAAAAAGACAGAATAGACCAAAGAGCGATAAAAAAGAACTCAAATTGCCGCCGACAACTAAAAACAACTACAAAAACAACAACATCAGCAACAGCAACCAAAAAGATCTGGTAGTGGTGGTGGCTGAGTGCGCCTAGAGAATCGCCTCGCTTTCTACAAAATTCTGCTAGAAAATAAGTGGAAAAGTGGAATGAATCGTCTACTGAAGCAGCAGCAGCAACAGCAGTGGAAGTAGTAAGATGCTTAAAGTGAGTGTGTGTGAATGCACTGCTGCTGCTGCTCAACTGCTTCAACTAACTTGTCTACCGGCAAAGTAAAGCAAAGCAAAGAAAAGAACAGCAGTAGAAAGCAGTAGTGAATCACTAATTGGCGTGCCTGAAAAAACGGGCTCAAAATGCTCCCTGAAACAGAAATAAAGAAATAACAACTTTCTCAAGAAGGTAAGTAAGTAGACAACAGAGGATTTTTGTTTGCCGTTGCTACTTTGGAGTTGTCCCTGTTTTTGCGGCGGCGGCTGCGACTCTTTTTGCTGTTTTCAATGCCGATCAGCGAATTAAAAAGGCATTACCGCAGCATATTGCCGCTGCCAGCACACTGCAAAATCTGTTTTCTACTCATTAAAATTTACTTCTTCAACCTCTTCTTTTTCCACTTCAACTTCAGCTACTACTTGAGAAACCAAAAAGAGTAAAACTGATTTTGCCGTTTTTTATTTAATTTCCTTTTGCCGACTGCCATCAGATCTTGAGCAATTGGCTCGCAACGCTCAATGCTGTTCAGTGTTCAATGAAGAGAGACAAAACAACAAATACACAGTGCAAACACAGACAGACACAGACCACTGCGGCCAGGCCGCATCAAGTCAGTGACTAACCAACTTCTAACGAGGAATGAGTGAGTGAATGAAGTAAGTCTCGAGTATAAATATTTATATGTTCAAGAGTGGTAGTAGTGGCCATCATAAATCGATAATGGCACTTGGGCAATAGGGATGATGGTGGTGGCGGTGGAGGGCACTCTGAGGAGGGCGGAAAAAGTTTAGCTCAAGAGTCGAGGAAGAAGAAAAAGAAGTCTGAGAAGGCTCATTTCATTTGGTAAAAGCCGGTCGGTGCTCCTGCTGCTGTTGCTAACTAACAACCAATGCCAATGGAAAAGAAACGAAACGAGAAAAAGACTTCTGGAGACACTCGATAGCGATAAAATAGCGGATGGGGTAGTAAAAACACAGAGTTTAGTTCTTCTTTTTCTCCCGCCAAAAATCGGCACAGAAGGTGCCCCTGTTCTTCTTTCTTTTTTTCCACAATTTTTGCCCAAATGCTCAGCACTGTGCACATTTGGGCACGCAGTCTCAAACAGGCAGACAAAATAAAAAAAGGAAGAGAGAATGCCCCATGGGAAGAATATAATTTATTTCGATGTCAACTCACACGGAACATTGACTGGCAGAAAGAGTGAAGAGTGAGCGAGTGAAGTGAGTCCTGCGACTGGTACTCCCTCCATCACAAGACACAGCGCCTAGGCACCCGCTGACTGATGCTGCTGCTGCTCTTTGTGCCATTGGGCCACAAGAGAAGGAAAAAAAGAAGGAAGGAAAATTGGCGCTTTCCTTTGCATTTGCCTCGACTTGGCTGCTGCTGCTGCTGCTGCCAATCATGAGGAGCACACATCGCAAATTGAAATCGAACCGAGCCTAGACGAGTTTGCTGCTGATGCTGCTGCTGCTGCTGATGATCAATTGACAACAACAGTCTGAAGTCTGAATTCATTAAACCCTGTCGGTGTTCCCGCCAATATATTCAAATTAGTAGTTTGGTGAGCAAGTGAAGAATTATTCTGCTGTGGGCTGCTGTTGAAGTAACAAAAAAAACGTTTTTTTTGCACTGATGATAAAAAATTTTGTAATAATGCCGGAAAGAAAGTAAAAAAACTGAGGGCTTTAAAACTCAAACGACATTAGCATCTTCAATGACGATGATTGAAAACAATTATCCAACAGTAATTTGCCGATTAAAAAGTTGAAACAAGAGAGAGAGAGAGAGAGAGAGATAAAAGTGACTTAGGGCAGAACTGAAAGCTGCTGCTAGAAGGTCAATTGACAATAAACAAAAATAATAAAACAGAAATCTAAAGCAACAACATCTATATCCAAACAAGTCCAAACTGAATCAGTGCAACAGTGCGTGTCCACGCTGATTAGTTTGATCATCAGAGAAATGTGAGCCCTTGGTACCACTAACTAAAATCAACCTCAATCTTACATCGTTGCATTCAAAATAACAGCATTTAGCCTTAAAACAGCAGCAGCAGTAACGACAGTTACTTAAAGTTTTGAGGAAGCCCAAACGTCATCAGAAGCGTTTGTCAAGGTTTTTAAGTCATCAAATTGAGGAAAGAAAGCAAAGAGACAAATTTCCATTTTTAAGCAACGTCTCCAGAGAGAGAAGAAGGACTTAGAGGAAAATGATTTTCAACTGTTTTGAGAAATGGACACTAAAAGTTGCTTGAGCGTTGGGCCTTCCTTCTTCATTTCCTGGTCAGGCAGGCAATACCACTTACCGTCAGTGTATTTGTCGTAATTGGGCGTCACCACCAGTTTGGAGATGTTCTCGAAGAAGGAGCTCTTCATTAGCTTCTTGCACATTTTGCCGGCGTGGTGGACGCACTCACGCGCCTTATCAATATCTGCCTGTAAAAGAGCAAAAACATATGCAAACGTTATTAGTTATTACAGTGAGTAAGAGAAGGAAATGCAAGGCAAGTTACTGAAGTTACCTTTCCTAGAACAAGCTACCTTTACTACTAAACCAACTTTCTGATGCTACTTCTGACGAACACATTAGCTTTCGTAATTTAATTTGAACACTGCCAAAGATTTTGCTTTGGCCCACTTTCTAATTCCTGCATTTTGTCAAGTTTTTTACCAGCAGAGAAAAATGACAAAAATTAGAAAAAAAATTCACTGGGCTGCAAAAGAAAAGTAATCAAATGCTAACTGCTAAGCAATTAGACATTGACATTTCAATAGAGCAATTACAAAAAATACAAAGCAAAATTGCGAGTGCTAAACTATCTTCGACAAAATTTAAAACAAAAGTGTACTTAAAAAGTACTCTTCTGCACGAACCTTCTCCAGCGTAAGTGACGCCCTGATGATGTAGCATGAGGACCAGGTGACCGCCTCCATGAAGCCCTCATCCTTGACGCGCGCAAAGAGGTCGATGCCCGCTTTGACGTTATTCTCCCCGAGGAACTTGTCATAGGCGGCGTTCATGCGCTGGTGGCCCAGCCGCAGGCTGTACGCCTCCACCGTCGGCGTCTGCTGGCCCGGCTTGAACAGCTCCTCCAGGCTGTCGTCATCCGTCGCATTTAAACTGTGATCATGGTAATGATGTGTTGTGGAAGAAGGGGATGGATGCGGTGAAAAACAAATGAGGTAAGTGAGAGAGTGAGTGAGAAAAAGTGCACAGCAAATTAGTACACAGAGTGACTCAAAGTTTGATTTGAGTGCGCCGTGTGCTGATTTTCTGCTGTGTTGTTTGTGGGAAAGGCAAAGGGATCCCTTTGCTTTCAAATGAGTAAAAATGAGAGAGTGAGAAAAGTAAACTGCTGTCGCCAATGTCAATGTTGAGGTTAAGAAGGGAAAAGATGAAAGTGATAGTAACAGGTGCAAGGGAGGGGAAAAGCAGCAGGTATGAAAGTAAAGCGATAAGTGCAAACAAAATGAGGAGCATGAAAGCTGTGATAATTTTGCTCCCTGATCAATTGATGCAAATTGACAGCAACTGTCCTTTTTGACAAAAAGTTCCCATTTTTTTGAAAAAGTGCGCTCTAACCTTTCGTGGTGTTTGTTGTTGTTCACTGTGGTGCTGCCGCCGCCAGTGCCGTAGTAGTGATAGGAGCCCGGCTTCAGGTCAGGCAGCTTGGAGCCATTTTTGTCGCCCTTTTTCTTATTCTTTGCTGGCTTCCCCATGTCGGAGGTGCTCATTCTCTTTTAGTTTTAAAATAGTATAATATCACAAATATGAAAAATTTACAAAACAAAACACAAACAAAAGCAGAGAAGTTTGGCGGCACTTGAACGAGAGAGAGAAAGGTGCACAAGTGGTCCCCTCAAGTGGTGCTACTGCTGATGCTGCTGCTGATAAGGGCGATAATGGAAGTGATGAGTGGCGATGACAAATAATAAAATAACAATGATGAACAAGTGATATCAGTTGCCAGGAAGATGAAGTTGAAGGCAACTCGCAGGCAATTTTAGAGATATTTATGCAATTTGCTTGTCGTCGTCGTCGTGGTCGCCAGGTTGAATGAAGGGGTGAATCATCGAACATCGGTGTGTGTGTGTGTCGTCAATTCACTCGCACTGCACCTTGTGCACTGTACCACACATGGCACCACAACACTGGGAACTTTTCCTATGCAAAGAAAAGTTACACAATAATCGTGCACAAACAATAACGATTATGCTGAGGATCGTGTGGCGGTACTATTTTGTACGAGGGACCACCGAAGACTGTGAAGACTGTGTACGGTGAGGTGAGTTGAACGACGATTGATGGCGGCGGCGTTGAAATTGTATTGTATCGTATCAATCGTCTGATGATGATGAAAATGATATCATGTTTTCCTCCTTGATGAGAAGAGAGAAAGAGAGGTAAGGAGTGACCGCTTTTTGTTTAAAGTAAAATGCCGTTTTTCTGCCTGTTGGACCCAAACAGTCACTGTCAGGGGAAAGAAAGAAGCAAAAAAATGAAAACGACAAATGAGGAGTGAGAGGAAAAAGTTGTCACCACCGAAAAGTGATGTGGTGGTGGTGGTGAACGGGGAAAACAAACACAAAAGTCAGTTAGTCTTTGTTGTTGTTGCTGCTGCTGCTGTTCACATGGAAATCGTGATGTTGATTGTCGTCTTTCTTCTAATTAAGAAGAGCAATTTGAGAGCAAGTCTGTTGCCAGTTGCTGCTGCTGTTGCTGCTTAGCTGGAAAACTGAAAAGTAACCACTAGCAGCACTACTGTGATTGACAGAAACTGAAGGTGTTTGTCGGGTTAGCTGAGGAAAGAGAGCGAAAGAGGGATAGCACGTGTGTCGCATAACCGTTGACTGGCCCCTAATATTTTTTAAGTGAAGGTGGCAGTTGTGGCTGTGGTGGTTGTGGTGGTGGTGCTCGTAGCATTTTAGATGAACATTTGCAGCACGCACATGTTGGATTGAGACTGGGACAGCAGCAGAGAGGCAGCAGTTGTCGCCTCCGATCTTGCCCACCGTTGTTGTGTTGTTGTGTCACCGCGTCACAGGTAAAGGAAAGCGAAAGATGTAAACACACGAGGCGCCAAATAAAGAAAAGAAGAAAAAGTCTTGTAAGTGGCAGTGGTACTGGAGGAAGGCTGAAGGCGCATTGGCACACACTGTGGCTAGGAAAGAGAGAAACAGAGTCAGAGTGCAAAGAAGAAGAGGAAAAAAAAGAAAAAAAAGTTGTGTTGCCTAGAGACACTACGCTAGAGCCAGTTTGCAAACAGCAGCAGCACCTGTGTAATAATAATTGCAGCTGATGATGAGACGCCGGTGGCTACACAATCTCCTTCAGTGTTCTCTCCTCTCTCTCTCTCTCTCTCTCTCTCTCTCCTCTCTCTCTCTCTCGCTCATTCCCTTCTATTGCGTCACATGTGTTCAGTGCACTGATGTGTGCCCAGCACTGCTGCTGATGTGCACAGGGCACACACACACACAATTTTTTTCCCAATTGGCACTCGGCGGTGATGGAGATAATGAAGGTGAGCCACTGCCTCCACTGCGACCACTGCTGCTGTTGCAGTGCCGCCAGCCGCTGCTCCTAATCACCTAGCCTCTAAATTAATTGTCCCCATACTTTGTCTTCTTTTACTCTTACTCTTTCTTGCTATCAAACTAGTCTCTTACTCTTTCGATTTTTCATTTTTTCAGCAAAGAACATAGTGCACGATCTCTCTCTCCCTTGTTTCAATCAGTGCAATCATCAGCAATGTAAATTAACTCTCTCTCTCTCTCTTTCTCTCCAGCTTCACATTGAAGCTGCCTCTAAAGTTCTCCTCTAAACTTTGAGCTTGCAAACGGCTTGATACTGATCACTAATAGCACAAAGGCAGAGCTAGCGCCCTTCCAGAAAGTTGAAAACGAGTCATGATCACAACCTCAACTGCTGCTGTTGCTGCTGCCCCTGACCACTGAGTCAAGTCAGTCAGTGTCACTGTGCAGTCGCAGTCGAATCTGCTCACCTGATCCAAGTGCACTTACTCACTTTCACTCTTACTCTTTTTTTGTTTCTTGCTCTATCACTTTTTATCCCCGTCGTTATTCAGTCATCAGCCAGCCATCAGCTTGAACTGGCACTGGAGGTGATGGCGATGGTGGTGACCGATCTTCGATGGATAGAAATCCTCTTCACGGTGCACTGATTTCTGATGATGATGATGATGACGGTGGCGGCGGTGACGCCGACGGTGCTGATGGTGCTAAGGCGCACTCTTTTTGGCACAATGCATTTATGCAAAGCGAGCACATACATTTTAATTGCCCATGCTTTTACAGCATTGATGTAGTGGAATGCACACAGAGCTGAACTTTGCCGTTCTGAAATGGTTGAGATGCTTCAAATTGGAGAAAAGGTGGCTGGGAAAATGGCGCAGCTAGTTGGCATCACTACAGTAAAAACCCTCGTAATTATAATTGCTATTGCTACTAGCAGACCTTGAAAACTGCTAATGTTTTAAAATTTTGCTTTAAAAAATTTAAAATACATGAGCGCATAAATTAAAATTGTCAAAATTCTTTTTTTGCTGCTGTTTTCAGTGAATATAGTGAAATCAGGGGCAATATCAAGAGTTGGAATGTTCACTTGAAGAGTGCTCACAGAGCGCATCATTTAAATTGATATTTACTGCTGCTGCCATCGCTTTTTTACTATCTACTTCATCAGAACTACTAAAAGTAGAAAAAAAGAAGAAAAAGACGATCTTTTCCGGCAAGCTTTCTCTTTCTCCTTTTCTTCTTTTCTCTTGAACTCCGACAAATGTCGTACGACTACCACCCCTGCTGTCACTGCTGCTGCTGCTGTTGCTGCCGTTGCCCAAATCTCAAATCTTCTTTTGAATTCACCACTTTTCTTCTGTTTTGTCTGCTCCCTCCTCCTTCTCTTCTTCACTCAGTGTCCGCTTCGGTTAATTATTTGGGCAAACGAGAAGACATCGATTAATCGTGCAAACAGCGGCGGCAATGGCAGCATTTCAGCGCTGAACTTTGCCGCCACTGCTGCTTACTGACAAACTTTTATCGAATCAATCTTTTCATCTATTTATTCAAGTAAAAACTTTGGGCCGATGAATAAGTCTGTCTGTCTGTCGGTGCCCAGCAGTTAGAGTGAGTGAGTGAATGAGCTCGCCAGTGAGACAGTCACAGTGTGTTCTCGTAGGAAAACAGTGGCAGCAGCCATTGAACCAGCAGTCTTTTGTACGGCAGATCATGCAGAGAAGGAAGCTGAAAGGGACTTGCAAGTCACTTGGCCAAGGATGGCCAAAGAGTTCTGTGTGTTTTGGTTGCTCACATTAAGAGACTTACGTAAAACAGAAAGAAAGATAGTGGGGAAAAAAAGATTCTTTCGTTTGGAACCAAAGGAATCAAGGAGGGGGAGGAAGATGATGATGATGATTATGCTGGTAGCTGTAGTGGTGGTTTTGTCCAAAAAACAGAGCAAAGAAGGAAAAAGCAGGGTTCGCATCGGCTGGTTCATTGAATAAAGAGAATGAAGAAAAAGAAGATGCACGCTACCACTACCACTCCCACATCTCCCCGTTGTACAAGAGAGAGAGAGTACAAGTTGCGAGCAAGTGCACTGTCAACTCGTGCTTTTAATTTGCCTTCTTCTTCTCCTTCTTTTTCTTCTGCATCTGCAGTTTGAAATAAAATTATGATAAATAGATGGCAAATTATATGAACCATAAATGCGGCGTCGGCAGCGGCCGCAGCCGCTGAGACCCGAGACACACAAAACATGAAAACTGAAAACTGGGTTGCTGCTTTCCGCTCTTCTGATCTCACTCCTTCTCTCCCCTTTCTTTTGGCCAGCAATGCTTTGCTAGCTAGCTTTGCTTTTCTTTTCAAAATGCTTATTCTTTCTCCCTTTTCTTTCTCTTTGGTTTGACGACAGAATGACCACCACCAGCACCAGAATCAGCACACTAATGCTCTTTCCCGCCTTTACTCTGTTTTGAGTTTTCCTTCTCGTTGTTGTTGTGTGGACAGCGCAAAACGCTGTTGAAAGGGAAAATGAAAAAGAAGAGGAAAAAGAAGAAGACGAAAGAACAAATATAATAATCATAATAATATCATCATCATCCATTCACCAGTTTACCATCTAGCTGGCTGAATCTTTTACCAACAACAACCGAAGCAGCAGTAGTAGAAAGAGATCTTGTGTGTTTAGACGGCCCGTTTGCGCTAGGCTAACTACAACCAAACATAACTGCAAGAGGCAGCAAACAGGCAAATGGCCAGCTATTTAGGCAAATGTACAAATGGAAAGGGACGACAGCAAAGATGGTGATGGTGATGGTGATGGGCAACGGCGGCAACGATTATCAATAAATCTACTTTATTATGCCATTTTTAATGTTCGAGTTTGCAGCTTTCTTCAAAAATTGCATCCACATGCTAGTGCTTGTTTGTACCTACACAACAAACAAATTATATGTAAATGTTGGTCGTCAAGATTTTTTATTTTGCTGCTCTTGCTTTTTAACTGATTTTCAGCTTTTGATTGTTTAATTTATATTTTATACGAACTCGCCGCAGCAACACAGCAAACGCCTCTAACTAACTTTAAGGCAAATGCTTGAAAAAGATAAAATCACTTCACAAGATTTAGCAAGAAAAAATTGCTATCGCCTTTTTAAAAAAGCAATTTAAAATTTAGTTTTTAAAAATGTTTGTCTCGTTTCTCAATTTGTTTCAACACATCACACACACGGGTACAGTGAAATGCTGTCAAAATTTTATGAATGTAAAAAAAGGTGCATATCAAGAGTGATAGTGAAAAATGCTTTTATGCAGATTTAGTACATGGATACATTTCTAGCAGCAGTTTAAACTTGAACTTGGCCACTATTATCATCAACATCTTCATCATCATCAGTGAACACAGTAGTTGATGCACCGCTCCGAGTGCGTCACTCTCAGTGGACGAGCATCTCCGTGGTGGACTTTCTTTGAGTGACTTCGTGCCAGAAACTTCCATCGTCTGAGGGCAACATCGTACGAGGGTGGAAGTTCATTAATAGGGGAAGGAGAAGAAAATGATGAAGATGAGGATGAGGATGAAGATGAAGAGGAGGAGGAGGGGTCCATTGACACTACCGCCGCTGAAGACCTTCGACGGCCTTCATTACCAGGCATTTTCACCACCTCCTTTTTCTCCAACATTTCCTCACCACTTTCCTCATCACCCGATTCCTTTTTCTCTATTTCAAGATCAATCATATTCACTACAGTAGAATATTCAGGCGGGTTGATATCATATCCTCCTGCTGCCTCCAGATCACCGGACCGATTGCCGTTTCTGGCGTGGTCAAACTCGGCCATAGCCCGGGCAATGTCACTGTCAGCGCTGAGACCGTTATTAGTCCCTCCATTTCCGCCGTTCTCCATCAGATTGTCAATGTTGAGCTGAATGAGGTTGAAGAAGATCTGATTGCGAGTGGCCAGGTGGTGGTGGTGCTGGTCGACGGCGCTGCTGAAGCCGGGCAACCAGGTGGCGGCGAGAACCAGCAGCACGATGACGATTGTCACCAAAAGAAGAATTGAAAGCAGTGAGCGGTACTCGGAGAGAGTGTTTGAGGTGTTATTTTTGTTGTTATTGTTTTTGCTGCTGCTACTGTCACTGGTGCTACTTAGCACACCTCCCGTCACTTCGCCAATCACTCCCGAGCGGTCAATCTCATTTTGGAGTATGTAAAAGACGAGGCCGACGACGATGAAGGCGACGATGATGGAGAAGATGTTCATTGTGGGGGTGGGCGGCCGAGTAGGGCGGACAGGTCGAACTGGTGGTGTGGCCATCATTTGTGGTTGTTTGTTTTGTTTTGTGTTAGAATGAAGTGTATTGAAAAAATGAAATGGAAAATTCAAGTATGGTACTTGAAGTGATAAGTAAGTTAAATAAAAATTTGACACCTCTGCAGTGTACAGACAATTTCAAGTGTAAATGAAGACAAAAAAATTTAAACTGAGCAAGATTGAAATAAAAGCTCAATTTTCAGCTGACACTTAGCTGTTACCAGCAAACGGCGGTGACGACGACCTCTGGACAGCTCAAGAAGCTCTGCTCTAGATTGACATGTGAAAAGTGGTCGCAATTCTTTAAAGTGGAAAAGTCTGCTATAAATAAACACTTATGCACACAGTCTGCTTGTCTTCTTCACTGCCTCAAAGATCACCACTGAATGACTAGTCAGGTCGAGTAAACTTTGCTGGTGACGTTTGTTCTTTTAGTTTGGCTGCTGGCGGTGGTAACCAAGTGAAGAAGAAGTGGTTTTGGTGGTAGTCGTCGTCGCTACCGACAAAAGTTCTAGATCAAGAGAGTGAGGAGAACAACAGTCAGAGAACAAAACTCAAGGAGAAAAACAAAATTGGTGTGTGTGCTTTAGTGCACCTACCTTCTACCTCTCCTGTCTGTCTAACTTCTTTTCTGCTTGCAGATTGCCTACTGTATGTCAACTGACAATTATTGGTTTTTTCATTTTTTGCACTACTCTCCCTCTCTCTCTCTTTTTGTTTTTTCCGGAAACACGGTTTCTTCTCGGCACAGCATTGCCGATATCATTCGTCTTAATGGACAAAAACTCAAGCTCGGTTATTGACGCTAACAATTTAAAACCATCAGTTAAGCTAGTTGTCGATTGTGATTGTTGTTATTTTGTTTTTTATCTTATTGTTATGTTCAGAATTCAAAACACAGCAGTGAGAGAAGTAAATGTGCGTGTGAATCTAGCTTTGTTTTTGTGTCATAAAGAAAATTAAATCACGTCAAATGATAAAATCAATTGAGAAGGTTCACTTTTGAAGAGTGAGTAGATGAGTGAAAAGGGCAGGTGGCATGTGATCAGCGTTCAAGTGAAAAACAGGGGGTAAGCTTGTTACACCTCAAAAAATAGAAAAATAAGTTGTTTTCAGGTATAAAAGTTTTTCCTACATTTTAAATCTGCTATTTACCATTTCAAATTACATTGATTTTCGTCAAAAAACAAAAACTTTTTGTATTTTTCGCAACATTAGTACGCCTGTCATTTGCACATGACCAAATAGCAAAATCGATTTTAAACTTGGCATTTAGTAGATAACTGCTGCCCCATCAACTCCCCAACATTTTGACCAATCTGAGCGGGTAAATGACGCAAAAGCGACCCAATTTAAAAACAAATTAATTTATTTTAATCTCAACGTTTCACTTTTTTCTTTCTAAACTCTCTTTTTTCTCTAAAATCCTAGATCTCATTTACAAACTCTTTTGCTCGACACATTTTTTTTAATTTTGCAAAACTAATCTGCTTGCGCAAATGAAAGATAACTGGAGTAATTTTTTGTTGCACAGCATTTTTCCCCTTTTGCTTTACATTCTAAAAGAATGGTACTTTTTTATACCCAACTCGGCGACGATGTTGTACGATGCAGTGCGTTCAGCAATGTACGGCAGGGTACCGTACAGAACACAGACAGCCTTAGCACTGCTGTCAGAGCTGCCTAACTACTGGCTGAAGCTTTGTGTGTGCAGTGAAGCTTGCATTCCATGCGAGGCGCAACGAGTTTGTACACACTAGGACAACAGTGCCAACACAATAGTGTGCCAGACAGAAACTTGTACTACGCCGAGCCCATGTCCCCGGCTCTATCTCAAAGGCTGCTGCTGCTGCTGTAGGCGAGCATTATTAATCAATAAATACTGGCAATTAAATTCACATGTTCAAGGAAGGGAGAGAGAGAAAGAAGAAATGAAAGAAAGAATGACGCTGCTTCTTTAGCTGATGATGATGTTGGTGCAAAAACTGTGATGGCGCAACTCTGCCTAAACTTGGGCCCTTCTCACTCTTCTTTGTCAGTTTCTTTCTTTTCTTTGCCCTCCATTGCCTAAATAAAAAAAGCAGCAGCAGCAAAAGATCGATCTTTGAGCTTACAGACACAAGCACCGTCGGTGACAAGCAAGCAACCAACCCCGACACTACAATAGAACCCCAAGAAACACACTGAAAGAGAATAATATCCCATGACACAACGTCGCTTTTGTATGTGTGTGCCGCTGAAAACGAGTACAAACAGCAGCAGCTGACTAATAATCAGCAAAGAACAATTAATTATCGTGTCGATTACGGTTTTTTATTCAGTTGCTTCACTTTTTTGTCTTTCAAAGAAAGTGAGTGAGTGAGTGAGTGAGTCTTTCCGTGCTTATCAGAATTATAAATATAAAATACTTTTGTTTTATTTGTCGCTTTGTTTAGTTGTTGGTTAATTACAGCACACAAACAAGTTTTTTGTTTTGTTTCAGTGGTAATGACATTAGTTGGTGGAGATTTTTTGTTTGGTATGTACAAATGTGCAGGTTTTTTTTGTTTGCAGCTTGAAGGCTTGTTTGAGAGAAAGAGTGAAGGGAAAAAAAGTATTTTTAGGCTAACTTTGTACATAAAGTTTTTTTATTTATACTAAGGTATAAAAAGTGTCTAGTAGCTGCAGCTAATGTTGTGTGCAAAAAAGAGTTTTATACACAGGAGATAAGATAAAGTTATAAAGTGGAAAGCTGAGGTGCTTTGTGGTAGGATTTCACTATTGTTGTCTTTGACGCTCCGGTCCACCCGTTGGCTGGTGACTGCAGAGCGGGAGTTTGAGAAGGGGAGGGAAAGAAAGAGGTAAAAGTTGGGGTGCGGGAGTTTTTGTGGGAAAATGGTGAAAGTAGGGGCAAAAACGATCAAAATTTTTAAATTTTTTTAAAGAAGGTATAAAAATGTCATGCACAGAGGTGAGCGTGAACGGGTTGTTTGCGTGAATAATAATGCTTGAGTGTGTTTATTGATTTATTAGCCCAAACAAAACAGAGGAAGGGGTAAAAATGTGTGTGGGGAAGTAGTAAAAGGGGTCTTTGAAAGGAAGAAGAAGAAAGGGAGGGTAGTTGACAAATCTATTATTATATTCACAATTTGTACATCAATGAAAAATATAAAAAATGTACACGTATTTACAGCTTTTATGCAAGTGTCTGTACAGCAGCAACTCCTTCTTCTTCTTTGATCAGTACACAGAGGGTTGAGGCGGAAAAAAAGAGAACAAAACAAGGAGAGGAGCAAAAGCAAAAGCACCATCAACATCATCATCATCATCATCAAAAAGCAGCAAACAATTGACTGTCACTGGTCCTCTTCTTCCTCATCGTCGTCGTCGACGTCCTTGGTAGTCGATCAAATGATGATGGTTGCCGAACAAAAGGCAAAAAAAGGAGGAAAACAGTGGAAGCAGCAGCAGCAGAGATAGACAGATGATGGCCTTTGAAACCAGAAAAAGCCAGCCAACAGTAAACCAGAAGAAAAATTCTGGTTTATTTAAAATAGAAGAAAAATGGGCTGATTGACGGCTGTGCTGCGGCGGTGGTGGTAGTAGTAAAATGAAAGAGAACGCTCAGGCCACTGTTGCCCTTTTTGTTGAATGAAAAAAGACTAAAAAGTGAGCCATCGATTTTTTATTTTCAGTGCACCCGAATCCGTTTTCGTGCTATTCATTCAGGCGACTTTTGATGACCTCGATGTTGAAGAAACTGATGAGGCCCAATGAGTCTGCTGCACTTTTTGCAAAGTCACATCTGCTGCTGAAGTTGGTGGCGGAAGTCTGTTTAGTCTGTTAGTTGACAGTTTGCAATTAGCGAGAATAAAAGTTTTTTTAACAATTAAAATTTTTTTAATTTTTTAAAAAAGGTCACAGTTGAATGAAATTTGAAAAAAATTGTTCATTGTTGTTTTTTTAGTTTATTGCTGTATTTGTGGTGCTGATTGATAGGCTTCAACTCACTCACACCAACACACAAACTGCCAATTGGATTGTCAACAGACAACATTTTCTGCTTTGAGCTGCAGCCAACTTTTTCAAGTGCTGCCACACTGCCATTTTACAAATGCTTTTTAGAGGTGATGAAATAAAGAGAAGAAATGCTGCCTACCCCACAGTAGTAGTTTTGTTTCATTTTTTGTCATTCACTTAATTGAATTGTGAGGACGACAAGGACGGCGGCAGCGGAAATCTAATGCAATTGTCGCCTCCGCTGATGCTGCTTTCTTCCAATCAGGTAAAAAGAAAAGCAGAAAAAGAAAAGAGCGCAGAAAAAAAGAAGAAGGCAACGGAAAAGGAGAGGAAAAACCAGAAAAAAATCTCCGCAAGTAAAGAAGAAAGTGACGATGCGAAAAGTGTAAAAAAGAGTAGATCTGAAAGAACAAGGTGCAATTGTCTGCCGTTTCGGCCGCTTCTGCTATCACACTTGATACTCTGCTTTGTGGAAATCTGAGTGCAAAGAGGAGAAAGAGAAAAAAGAGGAAAGGGAAAAAACAAAATAAAAAGTGAGCATTTCTGAGCAAGTGTGTCTCTTCTGTGTGAAGAGTAGCTGCCCCATTGTCAAGTGATAATAGTGTAATAATAATGGCAAAAAAGTAGTAAAAAGGTGTGTGTGTTTGTACGGTAGAAACGTACCTTTCTTGTTGGATTGAGCAATTCTGTCAGGCACAAACGGACAGACAAAGTGGTGGCAGCGGTGGTGTACAAAGAGCGGAAAAAATAGAAAATAAAATAAAAGAAAGACACTTAGTACTGAAAGACAGAATTGAAGGAAGAAAAAGAGAGAGGGAGACAGAGTAGCTTACTGTTTTAGCGTGACAGGACTGCCGTTGTGTGAGTGCGTTCCATTAACCCCGTCCATGACCGGACATGTCACCATCATGTACGCTGGAAAAGAAAGAAAAAGAAAACATAGAGGAGTCAGTGTTGATCGGTTTGGTAGAGGAAGGGACAACAGGACACAGCAACGCTAAAAGTGTATCCTTGTTTTTCTCCTTCTGTTTTGCCCTTTCTCATCTGTTTTTCTTTTCTCGTACCTTTCTCCATCTTCCGTTGCTTCCGTTTGTTGCAGATCTTCACCGTACAGACGGACATGATGATGGCGGCGACGAAGAAGAGAACACTGCCCACGACGCCGGCGGTGATGGCACGCGGCCCCTTCAGGTTGATGTTGTTGTCTGGTGAGTAGAAAAAAGAGGTAATCAGAGAGGCTAGAACTTTGCTAAAAATAAACAACGGAAAAGGTTATCTTCTTCCTTGAAAGACTTACTGGGAATCTTGTACTCAATGGACTCGCTCACCGAGCCGACGCCCCGAATGGAGAAGGCCCACACGCGAAAGAGGTACTTGGAGCTGGAGTTTAGCGTTTTGACTGAATGACAAGTTTTATGTTAGGACATTTTTAGTGAAAACTTTAACAAATCTGTTGACTTACTGAGGTAGGCAGTGTCCTTGGAGATGGCGTCCAGCATGGTCCACTCACCGGCGCCCTCCTTGTACTGGACGCTGTACGTGGCGACGGGCGTCTCCGGGTCGAGCGGCGGCAGCCAGCTGACCACCCATCCCTGGGCCATCTTCTCGATGCTCACATTACGGGGGACGCCCGTCGCCGGACCGGAGGGCGTCAGGGCGCCAGAGGGCCCTGACTGCGCCAGTGAGGGAAGCAGCGACTGAGCAGGATGGGCCGGTGGTGGCCCCGATTCGGGGTCGGCCACCGTCGACTGCTGCTGTTCACCATTGTTGGCGGCTGAAGAAGTGTCAGCAGAGCCCGAAGAGGTCTCCGGAGACTTCTTTGCTGCGTCTAAATTAGATTGAAAAAAAAGGAAAAAGAAGAAAAAGAGGTGAAATGGAGGACAAGTTTTTTGTCTCTGAATGTGACAGAGAAGACTGTGAAATGTCGACGACAGTCCAACGACGACGACCACCGTCGCCGCTACCCTGTGCCCATTTACAATTGCAAATTTCATTACCGTAGAACGTTGCTGGCAATTCTGTGACTACTGTGCGGCAATAGGGAATGCTATGCATTTAAATGCTAATCATCATCATCAGCAGTGCGTCAAGGAAGAAACGAAAAGAAAGAAAGAAGAAACGGGGCTAATTTATTCGCTCACGTCACACACTGTTTCTCGTTCGTTTTGTTCGTTCATTTTACTTCGCTTCGTTTTGGCTGCTGTCTATCACCAGAATAGAAAACCTAGCTCTTTTGAACAAGGTTGAAATGGAAGGAAAAAATGGGAGACAAGCAGAAAGGGAAGAGATTGAGAAAGAAAGAGGGAGACAATAATCGCAATGGCAAATAAATATAAATAAATGGAGCATAGTGCTAATAAGCTACAGTGTTCTGTTTCGGTGTGCAATGACAGTAGCGGGCTGCAAATTAATTTGGCATTTGTGCGAGCTCTGCGGTCGTTCTGATGCTGCTCCTGTTGTTGTTAATTTTGCCACAGTGTGTATGTGTTAAAACACAAGCGGCTAAAACACACACACACAAGCAGGCAGAAAGAATTGATCAGAATTAGACATAGGACATTTGATTAAACACGGCAGCAAAAATGAAAAAATAGTACCGTAGGCCGGCAAATAGAGAGAGATAGAAAGCGGTGCAAAGTTAATGAAATGCACAAAAATGCACCGCAAATAAAGACAGAATGGTTTGAACGCACTTATTCGCCAATGATTATGATGATGACGATGATGAAGACCGCAGACATAATGAATGTACAAAAAGAAAAAAAGGCTTCCAATCGATTCGGCCATTGAGAGAGAGAGAGGAAAGATAAGCGGGCAAACTGTTTGCACCAAAAACAGCAGCAAAAACAGCAGCAGCAGCAGCAACCATCAGCCGTCAGCCATCAACGGCAGAAGCACAGGCCCAATGTGGTGATTATAAATAATCACGATTGCCCCTATTGATTCAGTCTTTTGCTGGCTGGCCGGCCAGCCAGATCTTCCGCTGCTGCCGATTTACCGAGCAAACGGAGCGGTACAAACCAACCAGGGAACGACTGACTGTCTGACTGAATGACTGCGTGTCTGCTGCTGCAAAACTCGTCACCGACACACACAAACACACACGCACAACTAATCCTCCTTCACCGCCATTACCACCACCACTGCCACTACTAAAGCTAAAAGCCGCTGCCGCCGATTTGGTAATTGATGACAAAGAAGGAAAAGTCACATTTCGGCAAAGTTTGGACTGTTTAAGCGGCAACGCCATGGCAATGGCAGTGGTCAGCTAGAGTAAAGATTCATCACGCATGATTAGATTCTCTACTGCTTTTCTTCTTCTCTCAATTAGTGCACTGGGGGCTAATTAAGCGGACATCACTACTGTTTGGTGGGTTCTGACAGAATAAAATTGCCGGGTAGGTGCCCTTGCCTCTTCCTATCAAAATTAAACTGTTTGGACACTAGTTAGGATATTGCGTTCAATTCCTGGAAAAAAAGAAGCTATTACAGCAGTAGCAGTTTTGACTGTTCCTTTCCCAGAAAAAAATCAAAAAGACATGAAGGCTTCACTGCCGTACTTTCTTTTCCTTACTCCGTTTTTCCCAAATTCTTCCAACATTTTCTTGCAAGCATCTTTAAATTTACTAAAATGTGTGTCATTTTATCTTGCACCCAAACTAAAAAAGTTTAACAACAGCAAAACTTCCTGTTTGTTTTCTAAACTCCTATTCTAAAAATGCTGTCGTATTTACATTTGCAAGTGCACAAAAGTTTTCAGTTTTTTTCTGCAAGTTTTAACAGCAAAAAAAACTTAAACTTAAACTTGATTAGATGGATTGACGGCGGCGGCAGCGGTTGTCCCAAAACGGCAACCAGAAAAAAGAACGAGAAAAAATAGCCAGGCCGCAAAGTTTTTTAAAACGCTACAAAAAGAAGTCCCCTATTTTTGTTTTTGCTTGACGGCAAATGTTTGCACAGTAAGAAAAAAGAAAATAAATGCAAAAATGGGTGCGGGCAAAAGAGGGATTTGGTGTGTGGGTTTGGGTTTGGTGTGTTTGGGTGCAGATCGCAACTTACTTGCCAAGTTCTCAACCTCGGCTTTGCTCTTCGTCCTCGCCGAGACTGTCTCTGAATCGGGCCCCCTGCCCAGTGCATTGGTGGCAAAAACCTGAAACTCGTACTCCGTTTCCGGTTGAAGGTTGTAGATGGAGAAGGCCCGAGAGTCAGGTGGCTGGACGCGCATCGTCTTCCACCCTGATTCGTCGTCGTCTGCAAATCGATATCTGCAGAAAAAAAGAAAGGAAAAATTAGTACAAATGTAATGAAAGTTGAACAAGAGCAGCAAAAGAAAAAGATGAATGATGTTGATGATAAAATAATAAATAGATTGAAGTAAAAACTTTATCAAGCGTACTGGATGAGTGGTAGTGGTAGTAGTGCTCTTTGTTTCTACTTTCTTTCTTTTTTCCTTTTCCCCTCCAATTTATACATGCCAAAAAAGTTGAAACAAAAAAGAAATACAAAGTACCATTCTAAAACTAAAACAATGGTATTTTGCCTTTTTTCTTTCCCTCTCTCTCACTCTCTCTTCTTTTTCCAGCATTGAACACTTTCAAAAAGAAAAGTTTACCCGGCATTAAAAAGTTACCCCCTCCGCCGCCGCCGACCACGACTGCGACGACGATAACAAGAAGAGGAGAAAAATGTTAGAAAAAGCCGAAGAAGGAGAGAATAAAAGAGCAAATTGTGCAAAACTCTTTTTCGGTTCTGTCTCGACTTGGTCGTCGTCGTCGTCGCCGCGCATTACTCGCGCTCTGTTTGCATCGCATCGACCAGCGGAGAAAAAGTCGAATACAAAAAGAAAAAAAAGAAAGATAGGGAGGCAAAACATTAGATGAACTGCTTGATAGGAAGGCAGGCAGGCAGGAAGGGAAGGGAAAGGGGCCCCGTCCAGGAGAGTGCCAGAAAGAACCTTCACATAGCAGACCAGCCAACCAAGCAAGGAAGAGGCAAGCAAGCACCAAGGGCCATTAATACTTGTCAGCGGACAAATATGTAAATCGACACCACATAAATCAGTTGCTAACATACACACAGCCAGCCAGAAAAGCAAAGGCTGTTTTCTTGCTGCATCTGCATCTAGAGGGCATTGCCAAAACGTTTGCTGGTAGTGGTGGTGGTGGTACCACGAGGGCAAAATGGGTTCACTGCAACAAAGTCTGTGCTGTTGCCTCTTTCTTCTCTTTCTTCTCAATTGCGCCCATTAATTGTCGGCGCGTAGCACGCTAATGACCTCGATGAACGGCAACAGAAGCAGCAGAAGAATGTGCGCTCAAAAAACAACAGATCACTAATAGCAATAATGGTGAAAAATTTTTCTATTAATAAGCACCCTCTAATTGGTGTGTATTCTTATAAAGAGGCGGCGATTTTATTTGCATCTGGCAAAATTTTAGTAAAATGATTTTAATGATTGGCGGGTGGCCAGGCAAAACAGTTTTTTCTGCTTTTGCTGTTGTTGCTTCGGTGCTTTCATTTTAGAACAAGATAGATAGAGGAATGATAAATGCTTCAAACCTATCAATGTTTTGAGGTGCATCAGCAAAAAAGAGAATAATAGAGGCACACAGGCACTTTTGATGTCTGGTTAGCCTGCTCACTCAGTTTCAAGCATGTGTGCATCCAAGCACTCTCTTCCCAAAAGCAAACTTTTTTGCCTTTGCAAAAGGTTCACTCACTTTCCTCCTTTTTCTTGCTTTATCCTTTCCTTAAACGTTCATTATTGAACAGAAAAAAGGGAAGTAAAAAGGAGGGAAAAAAGTTAGGAAGAAAGGCCAGCAAAAAAAGCTGTGTGCACAAGCAAGCACAGTTCCAGCGTGTGTGCGAAACGCGAATGAAAAATACTGTTATTATTTTTGCCTGTCTGATCACACAGTGCGGAGGTGGTGGTGGCAATAGTGGCCGTATCGAGGTGTTCAGCAGCCTCAGCAGCAGCATCCACCAAAAAGGCCATCAATGACGGTGATCATTTATCTTCGTTAGGCAGTGCAAAGGGGAAACTCGCACACACACAGAAAGAGAACTTCCCGAACTTCCGATTGCTCCCTATCCTCCTCCTCCTCCTCCTTTTCCTCCTGCCCTGACAAACTGCAGACTGAAAAAGAGTCTGTTCCACCAAACAGACAGAAACCCTCTGTTTTCTCGCGTTTTATTTACGAGATAAACGTCTTCCCCTTTTTTTTCCTACTCCCATTCTTTATCTGCTTTTTGTCATCTCTGGCGTAGCCTGAGCTTTAGTTTGGAGCAGTGCATTGTGCACCCACTTCTCTGCACTGGTCTACCCAATTGATCAGCCAAAGAATTTCCAGTGATAGCCAGCGCTGCGCTGTGCTGTGTTATTGGCAGCTACATACTTCTTTTCTTCTTCTTCTTCTTCTTCTTCTTCTTTTCCTGCTAACCACGTACAATCAATAATCTGCTGCAGAGAAGAGAAGAGACAGGTAGGCTGCATCCATAAAGGAGCTGGCTGCTCAAGAAAGCCAATTACCAAAATGAAGAAGAGGAAAACATAGGGCCATCTGTTAGTTGGGAAAAAGAGAGGAGATAAAAATTTTTAGGCCCAAAGTGTAAAGAGTTTTTGCCCTATCACTATAAAAACCACAATCTCATCTTTATCTTTATTGACACGTGTGTGTCTATTTCAAAGCAACAGAAAACGGTTTAAAAGGCTCGAAACGAAAAAGAATTTGCAGCCGATTTTTCAAGCTCTGAGTTTCATCCTATCGTTTTGCCAGTTTTAGTATCCCAATGGCCGTATGATCTGAATGCTGCTGTTGCCGCTGTAGTTAGATGTATCGCGTGTGTATCGATTAGATTGCGCGAAAAGAGCGGATGTTCCCTCCTGTTAAAACCTCTCATTTAAAGCGTCTCAAACGTTTTTAGTATTAAGACTTTAACAATTTTGCCACTCATACAAGCTAGTAGAAAAAGCAAGGAATCTATCTTTTATTATATCTGTAGACTTTCAACTTTGCTGTGGTTAGTTAAATTCAAAGGGCAACATGAATCAGACTGTTTCTTCTTCCCTTCTCTGGCTCGTAAAGACAGAAAAAATAGAGCAGAAAAGAAGATGTAGGGTAAGTGACGCGTGTTGACAAAGTAAAATAGAGATAAGCAGCACTGATCGTAGACGTTTTAGATGACAGGAGGAAGGCAGCTTCTGAAGCAGCAAAACGATAACGCCCAGAGAAGAGAGAGCACTCGCAGTGGTAAAGGGCACTGCTCAATTCTCTAATGCTGATGATGAAATAAGCTGTCTACTGTTCTGCTGCTGCGTTGAAATGGCTCATCTAAAGAAAAAATAGTCGATGGTGGAAAGAAAACCCTATTTGCCCCACACCCTTCTCAGTGGAATAAGTGGGATGCTTTTGCTTTATTAAAAATGTAAAGCCAAAACATCGGCGGCAGCCACTGGGGTCAGTGGAAAACCTTTAGAAAAGTAGGTTTCAGCAGAGGCAGCAGCAGCAGAAGGTAGCACTCATCACCATCATCATCATCCGCACTGCCATTGGAATGGCTTGAACGGAAACAACAAAGGCCAAAAGTAGTTCAAACGTGGAGAGAAAAAATAGCTAGGTGAATAATGGATCGCTAGAGACTGAAAATAAAATAGAGAAAACAGCCTTTTCTAGTTTTTTTGAAATAAAGTTAAGGTAAAGTTTGCAATGAAAAAACAAAACTAGGTGCACAGTTCTGCTTTTTTCTACGTTTCAAATGCACCAAAAAGCAGTTTAAGACATGCGAACAAGAAAGCGCACTTTACTGTGGTTTCAAACTCAGTCTTTGACTAGTGATAAATTGACAGCTGCTGCTGTTGCTGCTGTGTATGTGTTATACTTTGAATTAGATCCATTTTGAGTGTCAGCATCCGTCTTCTTTTTTTGCCTAAACATCATCCTCCGTTTTCTGGTCAAAGTCGCTGACCCCAAAATTTTTTTGGGCTTATAAAGGCCTGTGCAATAAATAAGAGCTCTTGATAAGTGCAGAGACAGTGTCTGTCCTTGTGATTGATTCAAAACCTCTTTAGTGTATGTGCGTTAGATGCTGTCCCCTGCATTTAATTCGGTCAATTATATGCCAAGTCACACACAGACACATTTACTCTAACTCATTGAATGACATTTACAAGAAACGGGCAGCTGTAGAAAGAGAGAGACGTAATAAAGTTGTCGTAATTTGGCAAGCAAGCGAGCAAAGAGTGAATCGGCAAACAGTCGGACAAAAGATCAATTAGTGAAAGTAAAAGAGAAGTTATAATAGAGGAGAAAGAAAAGGGGAGGAGAAGAAAACAAACAGCAAATAGCAGCACCAGCGACAGCCACTCTAATTGCCAATAAGTTGACTTCTTTTCTCTCGCTCATTAGCGACACCCCAGTGCGACAATCGATGCCTTTGCTGCGGTGCGGTGAGACTGAAGATGTGA
The DNA here is from genome assembly GCA_024499935.1 of Tyrophagus putrescentiae. Lineage (NCBI taxonomy): Eukaryota > Metazoa > Arthropoda > Arachnida > Sarcoptiformes > Acaridae > Tyrophagus > Tyrophagus putrescentiae. The sequence continues at coordinate 9,889,521 of JAMZRA010000003.1, forward strand.
TGAAGAAGAAGAAGAAGATAGTCAATGACTGTCGAGCATCCCCTTTTTTCCCTCTTGATTGGCCACACAGACACACTTGTACACTGGACGCATACTGAACAAACACAGACGACCGTTCTCAAATCAACATTAGTGAGACATTAGCAAATGTGTGCGTTTAGTGCATGTATATCTCAACTAGGAGTCTACTTTGGAAAAAGGAGCCCTTCCTTTTTTCTGCCAAAAGAAAGTGGCATATTAATCAAACAACGTCTGGGCAATAAAAACAAGAAAAGAGAGACAAAAAGGTTAGGTAAACAGTGGAAGAGCCACAGTAAAACAAGTAAAACACACTGGAAAATTGAATGAGAAATGCACTGTTTAATTTGAAACTGACGTACAAACTCACATTCACGCAGACACACACACAGACACAGATGCAATAGTTCAATAAATTAAGAATGTCAAGTTTGTGAACAGTACTTGGGCAAAAACAAAAACGAAAATACACTTTCAGTTCAGGTCAGGTACACACTGTCCGCAGAAAATGTGCCGGCATCAGCAAGGACCAAATCACCAGGGAATCGGCTAATTATTTGGACTACAACTTTTGACAAGTACAGCGTTCAACACAGCACAACACAACACAGCTGCTGTACACAGCCGTCTGCTCATTGCCCATTCACTCAAGTATTTTCTTTTTTTTCTTCTTCTTCATTGACCAACTGACTGAATGACTGCTGCAATTCTAGCACAATTCACGCAAAATCCAACTTTGCACTTTGCTCTCCTTCTTCCTCTTCTTTTCTTAATGGAAACTAAATTTGTCTTAATCAAGCAAAATTAGACAAAATTAGATTTAAACTGCAACAGCAGCGGCAGCAGTCATTTTGTCAGCAACACAACGCTGACTGACGGAAAGTTGAAATGAGAAAGGAAGAAAGAAAAATCAAACGTCAAAGTGGTCCTAGTTGCTTTTCTTCTTTTTGCTGTTGAAAAACGCTGATAAGGAGAGAGAGAGAGAGAGAGAGAGAGAGAGAGAGAAAAAGAGCAAAAGTTGCTGAGGAAGATGGCCCTGCTGCCGTTGGGCCGGCTTCTCTTTCTCCGACGCTTGATTTATGGCCTGCTAATCGGTAATCTAATTTGTCGGTGATGTGTGCGTGCTCATTTGTTATTAACTTATTAATAAGAAGAAAAAGGGAAGAAAGAAAATAGAAAAGGCGGTCGCCGCAATTTACTCTGTCTCTGTCTCCTCTTCCTCTTTTCGCACTGCCACTTCTAATTGTTTGCCTCCCTTCTTTCTCCCTTCTTTTCCTTCATCACGTACAATTACCCTGCTTCTCATTCCTTCAGTAGTATAAAAGTAATTTTCTCTCCTAGCGTCTAAAACTAATTTTCACCACTGTCAGGAGTTTGCCTGCCTCAGTCAGTCTGTGTGCGTGTGTGCAGGGAGGAAAACTGCCGCCAAATCTAGTAGTGAACACAAGTCTTCCAATACAAGAAAGTAAAAGCAAGCATGAAAGAAAGAGAAAGTCAAGTTTTTCTCAACACAATCAAATGAAGACAAAGATTGAAAGAAAGTAGAAGGGGCAGAAAATGGAGAGAGAGAGAGAGAGAGAGAGAACAAAATTGCGATTAAATTGCCCCTTCAACTGATTTGGCAAAGTTGCCGCTTATTTGGTTTCGGGCTCTTCTCTTGAACACCATTCAGAATTTCCACACTCTCTCACTCATAAGTTTAGACAATGGCTGCAACGAGTGCACAAGAATTTGTCAAAAATGAAAAAGAAAAAATGGAGGCAAAAGTTTGAGTGAATATAAAGCAGTCTGTTTGTACATCTAGTACAGCTGCACTGACAGCTAAAGTTTATCAGAATGAAAACAACAAAAACAACTGACCTGATGTTGAAGTGTTGCGGCAGGCCGCCGTCAAAGTTGGGATGCCACATGACAGTGGCCGCTAAGGCACTGGTGTTGATGGTCACATTCGTTGGTGGATAAGGCGTTGTCCCTGCAAACAAAACAAAACAAAAAAAACACCAAGAATTAGGGTTAGAAATGAGAGACAATTTTAAGGTGGCTTAAAAGTGCAAGTTAAATTGGGCAACAAATTGCACACTGTGTCTCGGTCAGGAAAGTAATAAAAAAAGAAGCAGTGTGTGGGTGCCTGTAAAACTGTCCCGCCTCCCGTTGCTTTTTCCCGGTAAATTCTGTTTTTTGGCAGTATTGGATTACGAGGCAGAAAAAGAGAATTCCCGCAAATTCTGTCAAACTGTGCACCCCCTGCAATTAGACCAGAGCAGAGAAACACTGGACAGCAGAGACAACCTAATAATCGGTGTATGTACACACAGACAGTAGACAACGGCAAACACTTTTTTCTGGTTAGTAAATTGGCGACGGGAGTGCTGCTGCTGCTCACGCTCGTTGGTGCAGCACAACATGCAAAACAAGCCGTCAAAGAAACTATTGCAAAAAAAGAGAAAGAGTTGATGATTCGGGCGTTTGTTTGCCAGTAATTATAGCCTACTACTACTGTACGACCGGCAGAGTTAATTGCACTTGCAGCAGGGTAATTTGGCAGCAGACCGAAGAGGAGGGGGCAGTTGTCTCTGTCTGTGTGTGTGTGTGTTTTCACTGCCACACAAACTGCAAAAAACTTGTGTGATTGTAATTGAGGAGGGAAAAAGGAAGTTGTATAATTGAATTTAATGTGAAAAACTTTTTTGTCTAATAAACCCTAAAGCCCAGGTTATTTCTGAATATTCAATTTTCTTTTTCCCCTTTCCTTACCGTTCATTCGCAGGGCAGTGATGGCGATGAGCGTAGCAATTTCATTTTTTAGTATGCACTCGTACTTGCCAAAGTCTTCCTTCCGCAGATTGGTAATGGTGATGTTGCCGTTACGTGTGAAAGTCCGGTCTTTTGGCAGCTTTGTTGGGCCGAGCTAATTTAACAACAACAAAAAATGGTTAAAAAGGTTAAATGTGGTCACTGAACTTTATCAAAATTTTATTTAATTGCATTGTCGTTTCTTAGAAACAAAAGATGTGGCCTACGTGGGCTGAGGCCCTTAATTTAAAAAAGATAAAAGAAACTACTTTTCTAAAGTATCACCACCACGCACAAACTTGCATCATATAATAGTTTTTAAACCTAATAATAACATTGTGCTAAAATAATTAAAAATTTTGCAACAAATTAAACTGTCTGGGTTCTAGCCAAAACTTTTTTTAAAAAGGAGAAAAAACAGTAAAAATGAACAGTCTTAAAAAGATTAATGAAAGAAAAAGAGCTTTTGCAAGCAAACACACTGGAACTCAGTGATAATTGTAAATTTTTTCACTAAAACTAACGCTTAAAAAATTTCTAGCAAAATAAAAAGGCAATTAAATTAACTGGGCTTACAAAACCCTAAAAAACGACTCAAAAGAATAACAACAATGTTAAATAAAAACAAAATTACTTCTACTTAAAAGCCAATGAACTTGATAATGAAGCTGCTGCTGATGCAGTTTTTTTCCTAATAAAGCTGTAATTTAATTCTGAATTACTGAAAAAAGGCTAACAAATAAAAAGAGTAATTCTGCTTGTATATTCTTTGCTGTATTCTACTCCAACTAAAACTAATAAAAATACATTAGCTTTAAAAAACATAAAAACCAAAAAGTGCATACCCTTTTCCAAACGATGGTCGGTTTCGGCTGGCCCATTCCCTCGCAAGACATCGTGGCGTCCTCCTCCAGCGAGGCAACGTAGTACTCGGCCGGTTTCACTTTAAATTGAGGTGGTTCTGCAGAGGAGATAAATGATAAAAGTGGAAAAAGTGTACATTAGCAACTTTAAATAAAATGCTTCAGACAGCGTTTGTTCAATGCATTAGTGTGTTGGTTTTAATTAAACAAAAAACAGCAAAGTACAAATGACCATTTAGAAATGGTAGTAGTAGTAGTAGAATATCACCAAACAAGACGTCTCAGGAGACATGTGTTTGACATTTGTATAATATTCAGTAAAAAGTTCAAACTTTTGAAGCATTTGCCCGTTTTGCCAATGCAAAGTTTACTTTTTGCCGAGTGCAAAGTAAATTAGAGAAAAGGGGCAGTAAATTATGCAAATTATCTTCTTCTTCTATTTCTCATTTGCCTAAATGAGCATTTATTTAATTGGGTCTCTTTATCTTTTTCCTTTTTGCCGTGAAGCTAAACTGCTTTTTTGCCTCTTCTCTACTGTTCCGCCATTTTTGTCACTCTTTGCTGCCTTGCTGTGTGTGTGCACTTGTCATTTGTTTTAAGTGCCTTATCGCGTTATAAGCAATCGTAGAAATATTTAAAGGCTATTGAGCCTATTTATTCCATTTTTTACAGCAACGGGCACTGCTTTAGATGATGAACAGAGTAAATGATTTCACATTTTTTTGCAACACTACTGAATTTAGGCAATGCACAGTGCAATGCAGTGAAATGTTCTTGAAAATAAAATTGAGTGGTTGCAAAAACACACCTGCATTATTTGTGTATGTGTGCACTGGTATTTCTATTTTTCAAAAAGCTATTTTTGTATGTGGCGATCATCTTCCGGACATTTATTCTCTCTTTTTCTACCTCTATACCTCTCAATACGTGAGCACCTGCACACCTTAACTAGACTCATCCTATGAATAGAAAAACAAGCAGCCAAAAAAGGGAAAAAATTATAATAATTCATTTGACTGATGTCGATGTCTTCTTCTTTTTCTCCCATCCTTCTTCTTCTTTTTTTGCTTCTAACTCCAAATGCCCGCATCAAAATTCAAACGGCGCTGTCATGCACCCTCCCCTTCTTCTTATTCCTTTATTCTGGCAAAGATGATGAGGTAAAAGTGCTGGCACAAGTGGTGGTGTCGGTGGACTGAAGCAATTTCCTTTGAATATCAGCTCCTCAAAAGTAAGAAGTACAGTCAAACAGAAAAGGCTGAAAAACACTTCCAAACACTATTTGAGTAAATGGCTTCTATTTATTGACAGTGGATTGCCGTCAAACTTGGAATGAGATGAGAGGGAAAACAGAAAAAACTCTCCTCTCCTCTAATGCATTAGATTGGAATTATCCTTTCATATCGTTTTCACCGATTACTAGCACCACCACCACTGATACTACTTTACTTAAAGTGTATTTTTTGCTAGATGTGTGTGCGTATGTCTTCAATTCCGAGTGGAAATTGAGTAGAGGAGAACATGTTGGCCAGGGGTGCACTTTTCTCCCGTTAGGTGAAAAAACAGAAGTGCACTTTTGCCATTTGATTGCCATTACAGACACTTTAGACGAGGAAAAAAGTGATGCAGCAGCAACAACACAAAAATGGACTCTAACATAAAGTGGACTGTCAGACAAAAAATCAATTTTAAGTGTAAAAAGCGTACTTTTTTAAATTTACATTGACTATGAGGTAACTTTTATCTGTATTATTAAATCATAAGTGTAAATTAATCATTGAGAATCTTGGCTTTTGTGTTAGTATCAGTGTTTATAATAGAAACATCAAACACACATAAAATGGGCAGTGATTGAAGGAGAGCAAAATCATTAAACTTAGAAAACTGAACAATAGAGTGGCAGATATGCTTTTAATATCTGGCTTGCACAATTAAAATAAACTGCCGCACTTGCAGCCTAAATTGCACTGATTGAGCAAGTGCGGCGGCCAAAGTTCTGGCGGGCGATTACTGTTCAGACTATGTTCAGAAAAACTAATGATTATTGCAAGCGCATTAGTGGCCAGCCAATAAATGGGCATAAAAACCAAAACCAAAATGAAACTAAACTATAGATTACACTTTTGTTTTTTATTGCAAGCCACAAACTAGTCAGCTTTCAGCTTGAACATTTTCCAAGATTTTTCTTTTCTCAATAATGTTGTCAATCATCTTTTATTACCTCTTCCATAGTTAACCAAACCAGCAAAGTACTAAAACACATGCTAGCAACTAAGACCCTTGGCAAGTACCCAAGTACTACTACTTGTCAATTGTTGTTCAATTGTCAAAAAAGGGGAAAAATGTGAAGATTGAGATCAATAAATAGGAAAAAATAGTGCGGGATAGGGTCAAACCAACTTTTCTCAACCAAACAAAACAAAAGTCGATCGATGATCGCCGGTAAATATTGTGCGAGTGTGTGTAGCACAAAAAGAAAAAAATGCTGCTGCCGATGTTGCTGCTGTTATTTAGTTCGACCCAATTGGCCAATTGTGCTGCTAACAAGCAGCAGCCTTCAAGACTAACCACAACTTTTTTCCCGTTTTCTTCCGTTTTCTTCCTTTCATTGCACTTTCTCTAATAAACCAGTTCATTTGGTACACTTTTATCGACTCAATCACAACGCACACGCACACACTTTTCTTTGCGGTCAAGCGAATCAATGATGGTAAACTTTTTTAGATGCAAAAATAAATAAATAAAAGTTGAAACCAAAATAAAGCAAATGTACAGCAATTAAATGCTGTTAAACTAGAAAAAGGAAACTTTTTGGTAAACAGTCATAAAAGTGTAGTAAAAAGGTTTAAAGAAAAAGCTCAGCAGCATTTTAATTGGTAATTCAAAGGGTTTTGCACAACAAGCATAAAAACATTTATTTAAAATTTTTTTTGTGCACTAAGGACAGCAATTTGCAACAGTGAAATCTACAAATAATCATGAGCAGTATAAAGAAAAATGAAACAATACTAGGAAACATCTTTGTATAATAATAAGTAGCTGAACTCTTAATCCTCCCGTAATAGTTTGCTAGGCCAACCAGTTTAAATCTAAAACACATTTTATTTTATGTTTGCTTTTCCAATGAAAAACACACAGAGAACATAACTCAGTTATGTTTTTCATCTAATTTTCCTAGAAAACAGTTGGTGCAACTTTCCAGGGCAGATATGCAAATATTTTCAACTATTTCAATTACTGAAAAAAAGAAAAAAACAGCCAAATTAAAAATAATTTAACTCTTACTGTTCTCTAAATGAACTTTACTGCTGCTGATGGTTTGCAGGTTTGCATGAACACTAAAACTAGGAAAACCAATTTGGCAACTCTGGCAAATAGAAATAAAAACTTCCCAGTTTAACTTTTTTTATATTATTAAAATTTGTTCCTGCGCCTTTGCAGTTTTATGCATACGGCAAATTATCGCACAATTATTTACTCTCTTGGCCGACATCCTGCTTTCATTTCATGTCATTGCTCTCTCTTTTTCCATTGTCCTGTTCCTCCTTTTCTTTACCCATCATCAACATCCTCCTCCTTCTTCCTTTTTCACCGCTCACCAGTCTCTGCTAATATTATGTTATTGCATTTATATTTATTAGCCAGTGTAACCAGTAAAAGTAAAAGTAAAAGTAATGCCAGCATAGAAATAATATAAACTTGCCTGTCCTCCCACTCTCTCTCTCTCTCTCTCTCTCTTCTCTTTGTTTGGCCAGCTGAGAATAGGCCTTGGAGGTCTATTTTTTCGCCTTAATCAATTATTAGTGGTCCTTCTCCGACAGTTTCCCTCTTTCTCTTTAGTTCAGCGTTTGACATTCAATGGCGTTCACACAACAGCAGCAGCAGCCCCTGCAGATTGTGCTGACTCTAGATTGTGTGCATGTCACCGCCATAGATTATAATTATTAAAGTCAGTAATAATGGCGACCATAGTCACTGAAACTAGTGGTGGTGGTAGTGGTGGTAATAATAATGACAAGGGCGATTCTTTTTTGCTGTCTGGCTGACTGTGTGTATGTGTGTTTTTGGTGTACCTAGCAGACAGTACCCAGTGTCTAGTCTCCTCGTTTTGTCTACTACAGTTTTGCTCTCTGCTCGGGTTTAAGCATTTGGAGTCTCTGCCTCCCACTGCCTCCCTCTCTCAATGTGTTGTTTCCTTAATAGGCACTCTTAGACGGCCATTTTCATTCCACCCCGACCGTTTTTGAACACTGCTCTAGAGCTCTGGACGCCCAGAATCCTCGACAGTGGCCAGCAGGGCAAGTCACACTACCAGCAGCACCAACAGCAGCAGCAGCAATGCCCCCATCTTTTGAGCCATGTTTTGCCCACTCTGAAGGCACACACGTGACTGGCATTGCCAATCATCACAAGCAGAGAGAGGGGGAGAGAATTGTGCACCCATTGCAGGAAGGACTCAAGGAATAGCAGGCAGGCAGACCGAAGCTCATTGCTTTTGGCTTTATTATTGTTATTATAACCTACTCTGAGACTACTAGGACTTGGACTTCCACCACCACCATTACAACAACCACTACTATATATTTCGACACCAGCTCTTCTCAAAAAAGCAATCTCCTGAATGCCAACGTTGTACGGTCTCACACACCAAACACGTCCACGTTGGAAGTCAATTTTTTCCGCCTGCAATGTCACCACTGTGTTTTAGCTGCACGAACTGCAAACAAGCAGGCAGGCAGGCAGGCAGGCAGGAAGGCAAGCCAAGTGGACGCCCAGGCGCCCATTTGCCGTCCGGAGAAGGAAAGAGAGAGAGAAAGAGAGAGAGAGTAATACGCTGTGATTATCCTCTCCGAGTGTGTGTGTTGGCGCCCTAGTACAAAGCACATTCCCTTTTTCTTTCCTTTCACCCCCTTTCCAACCTTGACTTGTCATTTTCTGTTACATTGTACAGCGCTGCAGCGTATAATCAGGCAGCAGCTGATTAGCGTAAATTGCTCTAACTTTGAGCAGAGAAAGAGAGAGAAACAGCGGCGGCGGCAGCGGTGGCAGCGGAAACAGCAGCAAGAAAAAACCTGACACCGACAATTCTGCTTGTTCTTGTCTGTGCTTGTGCCTGTGAGTGTGTGTGTGCTTTGAATATTCTGCGAATTAAATCATTCTGGAAAAAGCTGCTGCTGCTGCTGCACTTGCCGAGTCCGTTGCTGGCAATTGGCATGCCTGATCGGGTTACACTGCATACCCTTGCTCTCTTCTGTTTAACTCATTGTACAGTTCTCTGTGCCCAAATCACAGCCCCGACGTTGAGTGAGCCCAGCACTCAGCAACCCTCACTCACTCACTCCCATTCAATTGAGGCAATTTCACCTATTACCATGCAACCAGATAGCAACACACACAGACACACACTTTTCTCTACCCTTAATTAAATTGCCCGCCGATTACCACTGGAGCGATTATTACAAGGCAAAGTTTTTGATTTTTCATTCTTTTGCCTGTTGGCTAGGCTACCACGACAAGAAAAAGACATTTTTATCATCTTGACAGCGCAGTATCAACCCCTATTTTCTAAAGATATTTTCTATCACTTTCAATTTTTTGTGGTTTGTCAACTTTCTTCACCCAATTTCTTCTTCTTAAAAGCTTTTAGATTAATTAAAATTGAAAAAAAAATTCTAGACAAACAGAGTGCACATCGTTCTAACAAACAAAACAAAGCAAAAAACCAAACGATAGCAAACACAGAAAACAAATTATAAAAAGCACTCACCAATTAATCATGAAGTGGGAAAAATAAAAAACAAGACAAGATAGAAAACAACAAGACGACCTTTCTAACACAATTCACACGATTAGCGCGGCAACTAAAAAAAACCAAAACCACGTTTTCAAACGCTGAAAAAATACTCGACAAGTTTTCACTTTGTATCTGCACTAAATTCTAATTGCAAATCGCCTATTTGTCATGCAATTACAGTCTATGTGTGTGTGTGTGGGCTGTCTGTCTACTTTCCCTTTCATCCTGTCAACACCTTACTACTGCTCTCTCCCTCTTTTCATTATTCGCTTGCCGTTTTTGCAAATTCTCGGCAGCAGGCAAATGTGTCGGTGATTAATGAATACGACAAAGAATACGACGACAACAACAACAGTGACATAGTTGACGGTAATCATGTTACTGCTGCCTGCTGCCATTTCAAGTGTCAAGTGAACAAGTTTAGTCAAACTGCGTTCCAGATGCTTCAAACACGTCGTACTGTTGTGCAGCTTCTGCTCTCGATTGTCTTGAAATGAAAAAAAAATGCACTGCCAATTTGATTGTCCAGAGAAAAGGAGAAGGAGACAAACTGGTAGTCTTTAAATTAGCAGTAGAAAATAGTAGCTCATACAAACAAAAAGTTAATTCTTGATTCTTTTAGACTTGTTTTTACCAACTCTGTTCACAAACTAGTTTTTTACAATGATTCTTTTTATTTTTTATTTCTTTGAGACAATGACTTGTGTCATTTTCATTTTTTGTTGTTTCTGTTTGCCACTTTGTTTTTCATTTGTTTTTTGCAGCACTACAACAGTTTTCAAGATCTCCGTCTAATACTCTTTTTGTTGTTTTCTTGCATTAAACATAAATTGAACTGCATTTTTGCTTGCTTGCTCTCTAATAACACAACAAATTTTTTACACTAACAGAAAAGGGAAAGGGGAAAGAAAAATCAAAAGTCTGCGTGCAACCGAAAAAAAGATGGCAAAAACGAGCAAAGATGTCTCCACGCACTGATGACTTTTCCATTGCTGTGCACTTTCCAATTACTGCCTAGGCAGAGGCAGAGAAAAAAAGAAAGAAGCAGTTGAATTTGTCACTCGATAATCTATTGGCAATTGCAGCAAAAAACTGTTTGAAGAAACAGCAGCAGCATAACACACTACAAAAAGCTCACTGACTTTTTGTAGTGTGCTGTTGCCCAAGTCAAGTGCAACAGCAGAAAAAGCTACACAGATTTCTCTCTTTTTTCATTGTTACATTGTGCATTAGAGAGTTTTCCTTTGAATTGAAATGAAATAATTTAAATCAAATTAATTTTCATTCAATTGCTTGTACAGCGTACTAAACCCTAAGCACTTGTGTAACAATAACAAGTAATTCAATTCACTACTTCTTTTCCATATATTTCAAACATGAATAAACTTTTGTTAAATTGGTCTGATTATGTTTAGTGCAGTTTGCTTTTATTGCTTTTTAGGTGAACGCCCGCTTGCCTGCAATGCAATCAGAGCTTTTATTTAGTTTTTCAACTGCTGTTTAAAACTTTAACTTTAAAATTCAAACCCTGAATGAAAAATTACAACAAAAAAGTGTAAACTGTTTTTAGCACTGTTACAGTTAATTTTTCAACTCTTCCCTCTTTTTCCCCAAGCTAAGCATAATTAATTAAGCTTTAAATAGCATTTGCTTTGGTTTAATTTATCCCTTCTTTGTCTCATTTTTGTCCTTGCTTCTACAAAGATTAATCCTTTCACTGACACTTTTTTCAGCTCACCAAACAGCAGCAGCAATGAACTAAAAATACATTTTGTCCCTGCAGGGTCCTTTTTACTTCCCTCTTTCCCCTCACCCTAACCCAATTCAATTTTCGCCCTAATACTCTAGAAATAACTGACTTGATCACGACGTACAGAAACTGTACAGAGGCATCGAAAAGGCATCACACAATTATGACTTTACTGTACAGCGCACACACACACACCATAAAAAATCCCTGCTGTGTGCAGGCAGTTTTGCCAGCCCTGATTGGCAGACAATTTGGCTCAATTAGGCGGACCGCTCTGCACTGCACTACTGCTGGTCATTTATTTATTTGCCAACTTATATTATTTAGAAGTTAACTGGCGCATAAATGGCGCAAACATTAATTACCACTGCCGTTGCTGCTGTTGCTGCTGCTACTGTGCCCAGCAGGGGTGCTTAATCATTCAGAACTCTGTTAACGTTAGAACTGAATCGTTTAGGCACCCTTGCTAAAAGCGATAAGGTTTGCTTATAAACTAATGTTTTAAAAAAGGGAAAATATGAGACTCACCTCTGACGATGACCTCCATCGAATTGGAAGGCGTCCCCGTCCCTTGCAGATTGTAAGGCGTACACCGGTAGACGCCCTGGTGCTCCGTGGTGACCTTGGTGAAGAGAAGCGACCCGTTGGCGAGCAGCTCAACGTTGGGCGTCGTGCTGGGGTCAAACTGCCGCCTGTCTTTGGTCCAGGTGGCAAACTCCAGCGGCGGCGACGCCTGAATGTAGCACTTGACAATGCCCGACAGGCCCAGCGGAAGGTACTGACGAGCCGGCGAGTAGGTCACACGGGCGGCGACTGAGTGAAGAAAAAAAAGTTCAGAAAATTAGTTTAGTTTTTCAGACTTTTTTGGCTGACTGGCACACTCGATTTTTTGCGCTTGCAATTGCAATTCACATCGTGCATGCGAATTGAAGCAAAGTGAAGGCAGTGGGCAGTGGGCTTGCATTTTAAGGCGATTCTTTTGCCTATTTTTTCCATTCTTCTACCACTACTAAACTTTCTTTCTTTTTTCCCCCTCCCCAAGACAACGTCTAGCGCGTTTAGATTAGATAGATGAACGAGACAAGAGAATGACAAGAGGGAGGGAGGGAAAGAGCATTAAATTACAATTAAACCAACCAAGATAGCTCGCTCGCTTTTTCTCTTTTTTTTCACCAAGCAAGCTTGTGTCTGGTCTGTTCAAAATTGTAAATGTAGTTGAAGACGAAAAAGAAAAGGAAGGCTAAAAGAAGATGTGTGTGTTAGCGCGACACTAGCTTGCAAAAAAGAGCGAAAAAGGGCTATGAATTATTTATGATCGATTTCGATGTCGAATTAGAAGGCAGTGTGAGTAAGAGTCGCAATGATAGAGTCTCTCCACATTTTGCTCCTCTTTTTTCTCCAATGTGCCTTACTGACGATTTTTTAATTGCATTTGTGCCCGCTTTTTTGTTCCCTGTTTGGTTCACCATTTCTCGTTTGTCTTAGAAGATGAAGTACAAAATTTTTCTTTTTCCTCCCACTCTTCCTCCTTCTCCTCAATATGTTAGCGGTGGTGTAGACAACCAAAACAAAAAAAACTGTGACTGCACAGTAGACTAGACTAGACGGAATAAAAAGAAAGCGGCAATCGTCTGCAGTAGAATAAATAAAGTTAGGCCCTAGCTTGAAAAACCGAAATTAGCAACTGATAATTACCTAAACTCAAAAAAGCAAATAAAAAAATGTGCACACTTACACTCCACACTGAGGTAGGCAAAGGCGGTGTCCGGCTCGCCGACGCCGTTAAAAGCATCACAGGTAATCTTGCCGCTGTCCTCGGCGGTGGCCGTCCGAATGATCAGCGACCCGTTCGGCTTCACCTCCACCCGGTGGGCCAGCCAGCCGAGCTGACTGATGAGGATGCCCTTGTGGTACCAGCGGGTGGTGATGTTGCTCGGCACGCCCTTCGCCCCGCAGGTCAGCTCCACCTGATTGCCCTCGATGATGGTGGTGTTCCGCGGCGGGTTGACGATTCAGCTGCCACGCTGATGAGCACTCGGGTGGTTGCCCTCAGACTCCCTGGCGGTTCTTGGCCACGCACACGTACGTGCCCGTTTCCGCCTCGGTGATGGACTTTAGGTGAAGTTCACCGCCGTGGACGTGCACTGAGCCGCCGGTCAGCACTGGTTGAGTGTCCTGAAATGAAAATAGAGTTGAGGTTTTAGAAGTTTAGGGTTTTTCCAAAAGTTTTTCACTTACTTTTTGCCAGCTAACCGTCGGCGTGGGCGTTCCGTGCGCCCTACAGTGCACCGTCAACGTATCACCCGTTTTTACAAAGATCATTTCCGGCGGTTTCTCTTTGAAGTGAGGAGGAGCTGTTTATAAAAAACGAAATTTTTGCATAAAACATTAGTTTATCAACTCACAAATGTAATCTTTGTATTTAAACATTGCCAAAATAAGTCTTTCAGATGGTCGACCGCTAAAATGTTGAAAAACCAAAATGGAGCTAATTTTAAGCTCGGTTCTTTTCAACTTTTATTCTGCAATTTTCCTCCTTCTCTCTTTCTCTATTTCCATTTTCTCCTCCTAATGTCTCTTCTTGGTATAATTAATGAAATTTAACTTAAAGTTATCAATTATTAACGCAAGATTACTCGCTTTCTTCTCTTCTCTGTCTGACTGACTGACTGCCGCTGCGTAGTGACTCGGTGACCGAAGCGTCTCTACCAGCCAAAACACACTGATGCAAACAGAAATGCAGTCCCAAAATTAACATTTCGCCATGGCAGTGCACAAGCACACACTGCTGCTCACTGCACCGATGCTGCCGCCATTGTTCAATAATTAATTGCAGTTTTCCCTCCCGATAAGCAGTGGTAATTTATCGTGCTGGAAAAAGCTAGCTAGCTAGCTAACAAAAAGTCAAAAAACAATCGGAGGAAAAAGGGAGAAGGAGGGGTGAAATTCTATTCAATAAAAAGAAAAAAAGATAGGCTGACTGGCACTGGTTTGCAATTAAAATTAAAACGACCTAGTGGAAAAAGCAAAAAGGCCACAACAAGGAAACGCTAAAACGATAAAAAAGGTAAACAAAACTTACAGTTGACTTCGAGTTGGACCCATGTGCCATTTCGGTTCTCCTCCTCTGACTGCTGCACTGAGAGGGAGTACACCCGACACTCGTAGTTGCCATGGTCAGATTCTCGGACGCTGGACAGATTGAGGGAGGCCTCCGCCTGGTTGAGAAGCGACACGCGGCCCTCGTAGCCCTCGCCGAGGTGCGGCGGGTAGCCGTCGTAGAACATGTAGATGGGCAGCTTCTGGCCGTTCTTCAGCCAGTGTATCACATAGGGCGTCTGCACTTTCTCGGGGAAGGCACACTTCAGGATCACATTGTCGCCGATGTTCGCGGAGATGCGTTGCGAGGGCGTCGACGAGGAGGAGGAGGGAGGCGGCGAGGAAGGTGAAGAAGGTGATGAAGGTGATGAAGGTGAAGAGGAGCTCAAGGCGGAGGCAACTGCCGCACTGAGGGCGGCTGCCATTGGAGGTGGGTGGATGATAAGCAGAGGCGAGGTGGATGAGGAAGAGGAAGATGAGGATGAAGATGAAGATGAGGAGGTGGCAAGGGCGACGGCAGCGGCGGCGGTTGCTGCCGATGCAGACACTAAACGGAATAAACAAAGGATTGCGAAAAGTTAGCACTGTGATGATAAACAAACATAAACAAACATCGGTCATCTGTTTGCCCTTCAGTGGCCGACTGACTGAAAAGTGCGCCAACACTCTTTTACTACTATCGATTCTTATCGCCGCCTACTTTTTTGCAGCTCGATATTTTTGTACTTCCCCCCTCAACTTTTTTTGTCTCATTTTGTTTTCACTTTCTTTCAAATAAGAGTCTGCCACTCGTTATTTACATTTGTTGGTGGAGAAGTTCTTTAGGCGCAGAAGTTTACTCAGCCAGTTTTGTTTAGTGGTACGCCTGCATACTTTTTTGTGCGTTTTCTGTTCCATCATTTTGTCAATTTTACTACTTTCTCTTTTGTTAGACCAAGCAAAAGCAAACATTTATCGTCATCGTCATCGCTAATAGAGCCATGTCGGCGACTATACCATGATATCTCTTTCTGGTTCTAAATTTGGTCTCTCTTTTTCTGTTCACTGTTTGTCTTTGCTCTTGTTTTCTTCCACTTTCTTCCACTCATTCTCTTCCCTCATTCCTCTTCCTGTCCCCTCTTTTTCTACAACTACAACTTTCCTTCTTCTTCAAGAAAGAAGCAGAAGCAAGTGCGGGTGCTGATAATAGTGTGCAAGATTTAATTTCAGATAGCTTTCTTTCTTGCTCTTGCTTTCTCCTTTTTGATGGCGACGACAAAAACGACGACGACAACTACGACGGCGAGAGCCCTTAATTCGGTCATTTTTGGTGTTGGTGGTGGTGGTGGCAGGGAAAGCAATCATTTGCCTTCTTCTTCTGCGGAACACAAAAATACGTGAGGGTGATGTGTCCACTGACCACCACCACCACCACCACCATCTTCACTCCTAATTACACTGTAGCCTGCTGGGACAACCAGGGAGCAGCAGCCGGGTTGCCGGGCTTCTACAGTTCTGCAAACTGTGCAAACTCTCTCTCTCCCTCACTTTTCTCAAGCACAATGAATCAATGGTCGAAAATGGATAGATAGTCAGACCACACACACACACACACAAATGCACACTTTAAAGCCCATCTTCGTCCTCGCTTTCTTTTGTGGCACGTTGACCGTAATTGGACTGATCGAGGGGGACAGCCAAGCACCAACCGTGCTCGCCCATTAGTGATCGGCGCAAAATGGTGATGATGATTCAGCACTTATGTTGCTGCTGCCTCTGCCTGCTCTAGCAGAAAGAACAACCAGGAAGAAGTACTTTCCTTTCCTTGTTGTTCCACTGTCTGTCTGCTCACTCACCCGAAGGAGAAGGAAAAAAGAGAAAAAATAAAATACATGATCGAGAACTGAAGCAGCCCTATCTTCAGCTAGCTAGCTAGATTTCAGCACTCGATAATAAAGTAGTGAACAAGGGGGCGAGGGTGAGAATGAGTAAAAAATGTAATATAAAAAGTGGGCGCCAAGCTGCTGTTTTTTTTGTTGCTGAGAGAGCCGATTTAGAAGAAAGTGTGCTGCTGCTGCTCAGACGGATCAATCATCGGGGCAACCCAGTCCAAAAACTACCGGTTTCTCTACTTCTCCTTCTTCTTTTTGTTTTTGCCTGCCAAGCCTGCAGACCAATCATTCTAGGGAAACTCATGTTCAGAAGGGGGAAAAGGAAAGTGTTTGGCAAGTGCACTCGCGTCTGAGTCGCAGCACAGAAGCAAAGTTGTACGCTTGTGTCAAGCCGCGTTAGTGTGCTTGGAATTCATTTTAATTATTACTACACACACCGCCCGACGGTCCTCTTGGTGACATTTGCATACTGCCGGCGAGTGAATTCACAAGAGTGGTAAGAGAGAGTGAAAGAGTACTCTCAAGTTCGCATAGCACTACTACCAGTCGTTTCCCTGATTAACTGGAAACACTCACTCTTGGACTGCCAGGCTGCAAGCCCTGAAAATTACCCGAGACAACTGTCAATGAGGAATGCGCTGGAGAAACTGAAGACTGAACTTAACTTTTTTTTCATTCAGCAGGGAAAAGTTGAACCCTGGCAGAGAACCCTCGCGACGAGGAGGACTGCCTGTCTGCCTGTTTCCCTGCCTGACTACATGGCTCATTAATTTTATCTTTGCTAATTTAACCTACCAATCTTGCTCGTCAGTCAGTCTGCCTGTGTGAGTGAATGCCTTTGTGCCTCCCTCAGTCTGTTTCCAGCAGCATTTTGTTTTGTTATTTAATTTTACAATTTGTCTATCTAACTGTTGTTCTGTCCTGTTCTGTTTAGTCTGCCTTCCTCACTCTTTGTATTCTTTCTGGTATTATTCTGTCTGGTTGTCTGTCAAAGTCATTATTGAGATTAAATGTTGCTGCTGCCCGTTTACATTATCTCTTGCTCTGGAGTGCTCAGGAATGAGTTAGCATGAATCGGTGCAATCGGCTGCTGCTGCTGCTGTTGTTGTTGTCGTATCAGTGAGCAGATTGCCTAATGTCGGCGGTGGCTAATGTTGCAGACCATTTTGCACCCAAATCGCTTCTCCTTGATTGTGTACTTTTTGAGTGAGTGTGTTCAATGTAGTACTACATTGCTTGCCACACAGCAATTATAAGCTCATTAGCTGAATGAAAAAAGTAAAAGAACAGGGGGTAATATCTTGCGTGATTGCTACTGAGTTGTTGAATTTTGATTTTTTGTTTAGTTAGTTTTTGATTCTGATAGACACACAGGTCATTTGAGCAATGGTAATATTTGACCGGTTTTTATTGGTTTTAGTTACTATATTTGTTGACAAATAGAAACACAAAGTAAACACAATGTTTACCTGCATTACTCGATTACCAAAAAAAATATAGTACTGCATTTGTACCAAAACAAAGGCTTCTGAGCTTGTAACATTGTTAATAACTTAATGATAGCCTGAATAAACAATAAATCGTTTTTGCTAACTCAAAAGTATTTTTACTCAAAAAAAGAGGTAGTTACAATCCAAGTTATTGTTGAAACGAAAAAAGTAATTTAATTTTACTGTCAACAACAGTCTTTTTATTTTACTTTATTTTGTCTTTCACATTACCAACTGAATGAAACTTTCCTTTTTGCTGATGGTGATGAAAAACGAAACTGTGTGTGTGCATCAGGCAAAAAAAGTGCACCGGAGTTACAAAGAGAATAATAATACAATAATAACTTAATAACATTGTTGTTTTGTCTTTCACTGTTTTGTTCAACAAACTGTGTAGCACCGACAAAGCAGAAAAAAACTGATGGTGTTTATTCTGTAGTTCCCTCTTCTAGAAACAAAATAACAAACAAACTTGAGATGCATCAGCCTAGTTAGCTTTTTAGGTAGCCAAAAATTACGTGCCACCAGTCTCGGTCACATCTTATCTTATCACTTTTTTGCTTGTTTTCATCACAAAAAAGTATTGTTTAGTAAAAGAAAGTTTTATACTACCAGTTCTATTGGCAACACAAAAACCCAGTTAGAAAAAGACAATCAAAAGAAAGCAGGAAGCCAAAGAACAAAAAAGTATAAATAAAATAATATCAGAACGAAAAAAGTCGACTACACATCATCAATAGGTTTGTGATGAAAATAAAGTCCAAACTTTATGAATAAAATGGACCAGTGACCAAACAAAAAAATTGGTACAATCATGGTAGAATAAACTGAATCACACACACACACACAGCAAAACACTTCACTTGAAAGCAGGTTGGCTTGCCGGC
The DNA here is from genome assembly GCA_024499935.1 of Tyrophagus putrescentiae. NCBI lineage: Eukaryota > Metazoa > Arthropoda > Arachnida > Sarcoptiformes > Acaridae > Tyrophagus > Tyrophagus putrescentiae. The sequence continues at coordinate 9,908,086 of JAMZRA010000003.1, forward strand.
ATTGCATTTTCACTACTGCCACTGCCACTGCACTGTCGCTTCATTTGGTAAAAGCAAACCCTCATTCACTCATTCATTCACTTATACATTTGCAATTCGAAGCACATATAGCCCAACAAAAAAATAAAATAGCGCAGCAACAATTTAATTTTAAAAAAAGAAAAGAAATTGCGTTTCTCTCTTTCACACACATAGTTTTCCAGCTAGCCAGTCTATATTTTCCTCAGTCAGCTCCTTCGCTTTATTGTCGTTAGCGCTGTTCTTTACTTTTTCTCGTTTTTGCCTTCTTTGCTCTGCTCTGCTTGGCTGCAAATTATATTAATGTCGGCAAGAAAATGGATTGGCGTGAAAATTTAGAGAAGCGCGCGCCACAGTTGAAAAAAGAGAATAAAAAATAAATAAACAAAGTGTGCTGCTAGGTTTTGTTGCTGCTGGTCGATGTGGTAGTAGTAGTAAGCGCCTTTTTCAGAGAAAAAGACCGCTAAACAGAAGAAGAAGACACATCTCGCTCTATTGAGCAGCAACAGCATCGGCAGCAACCCTATGATCGGTAATGAAATAATGCTTTCACCATTTTTTCACCATTCTCAGTTTTTCCTTCTTCTTTATTTTTATTTTTTTGGTGCACTGCCAAAAAATTTTGTTCTGCACTGCTTGCTCTGTTGGTCTCCGTTTTATTTTTTTTTGGTATCTCAGCCCCAATGCAATGGCTGCCCAAGAGACTGAGAGCACCACTTTTTTTCTTGACAAAAAGGATGCTGCCTCTTTTGTTTTATACAAAAAACGGAGAAATCAGCAGACAAGCATTCAATCGATAGCTGTTTTGCTTTTTTCTTTCTAAAATGTTTATTTTTAATGTTTTAATGGTTTTTTACTATACTGATAAAACAAATTCCAGTTTTTATAACAAGAATTTTGTTTATGAACAAAAAGTATTAGGCTCTACCACAATGATGATTATTCTAAAAATTATGATAAATGTCATTAATTTATAAAATTTTCTTTATTTTTTAACTATAAATGTGAATAAAAAATTGCATTTCAGCGTTTAAACTAAAGCGTTTTATGTTTGCAATTAGTGCGTGTTTAGAAAATAATTAAAAAAGTAATAAAAATGTTAAAAAGAAAAATTAAAAAATGCATTTAAATGAAAAAACTTGACCATTTTCATAAAACTAACACAACTAGGAATTTAGAAAAATTATTTTATTTACCAAAGAAAAAGTATAAGAAATGCATTACACTTATTTGTTTAAAAAGTTAAAAAGAGTTGACTAACGACAATAAAAAAACAACAAAACAGCAAAAGCAAAAAGTTGGCAAAAGTTGGCAAAAGTCATTCATTGTTCACTTGCTGAACATGAGCAAGAAAAAAAACTTTCAACTGTACAGCGGCGGCAGCATCCTTTTTCTATGGACTTCTTTCAGAAAATTTGCAAGTCTGCACTTCTTCTCACTTTCACCAAGAAAAAAGTCTCTGTTTCTTTGTTCGTCTGCCTGAGTGGAAAGTCCGTGACCAGGGTGAAAAGGCCCTAGCAGCCAAAATGAAAATGGAAAAGTAGTGTCACTGAAACTAACTGAATAAAAACCATTGAGAGGGGAGCAAAAAAAGAAGAAAGATAGAAATTGAAAGCAAGTGATAGTAATAATAATAATTTGCTAGTTGCAAAAAAAGATGAAATACCAGTCATAGCCAGCTAGTTTGGCCAATTTTGTACTGCAAACAGACAAAAAAATAGACAGTCAGGCAGACACTATCTTTTTTGCCAACTACCAAATACCGAAGGGTAGTGGTAGCAAATAGTGCCAAGTAAGCTTATTTTTGCTTTTTCTTCTTTTTCTGTCCTCTCTCTGTCAGCTCATTGTTTCCTTATTGACACACACTCCTCGATCACAAACTAACAGTCAAGTTTGAGTTCTACTACTATTTTTGTTTCTGTTGTGTGTGTGTTTAGGCTCTTTCTTTATTTCTCTTTTTTTGCAAACTGTAATTCTATCTACTACTCTCTGGTTACTACTGCCTTATTCTCTTTGGTCTACTTTTTGGTCGGTTCTTCCTACAGACAAACACACTCACTTCCCACCACTTTGCCACTCGATATGTTCACTTTTAATTATTTGTTCAGCATCCATTGAAACAGAAACAGGTAATATTTGAGCAGAAGGTATCTGATAACAAGCAACAAAACACACAACTGAACATTTCCCGTTCTCCTTTCTACTTTTAGAATGTTTTTCAATGAAAAAGTTCTTCTCTTACGTTTTTTTCTAGAATTGTTGTCACTAAAAACGATAACAAAAAGGGTTTTATAATTAAACTGAAAATTGTTTTTTCAGTTTTCCGATGTTTTTTAATTTTTTAAAACTATGGCCTCCAAGTTCTGTCGTGACCGACCGTCTAGCGACGTTGAAACGCACCTGCTGATCATCCTCGCCATTGTTGGTCTAATTGTGCTGGCCGCTTTCACCGGGCTCTACTTTATCATTTACTATCAAAAACAGCCAATAAACAAAAGTTTTGCACTGAAAAACAACAACAACAACGATTGGCCAAAGGGGTTTAGGAACATATCAAGAAAAAGAAAACCTCCTCGTCGCCGCAGCTCTCAAACTTCAAAAAGTAGAAGTAATCAAAGAAGCAGAAGCAAATCTCCAAAAAGATGATAATGAGACTATTCACCCTTACCGCCACCGTTTCAAATGCACCAGCAAAAACACAAGTCACCAACTTCAAATTGACCAGAAACCTCAGTTTTTTTCTCCACGCATTGGTTGAACTCATTACCAACAAAAAACCAAAGCTGTTGCCCTCCCCCTTCCTCCTACTCATACACACAGACAAACACAGGCAATCTAACTCATTAATTATGAAAGTGGTATAATTTAACTGGCGTAAGTGTGTGTTGTGTCTGCTTTGCTTGCTTTCTGTGTAAATGGTAATGTAAATGTGTAATTAGAATGAATAATTTAGATAACTGCAAAAATTTTGGTTCTCAACTCAAATGTGAGTTGAAGTGATGATGATTTTGACTCCCAAGCTCTCAAAAGTGCTGCTGCTGCTTTGATGGCTGTTTTGATGGCAGTGGTGACGACGATGATGATGAGAGAGGACAAGAGAGAGAGAGAGAGAGAGAGAGGTGATGATAGCTAGAACCGTGGTGCATTGTGAAATGTGATAACTACTTTTGCCGTTGTTCTCTTTTTACTCACTGCTCATTAGCACTGGCACTACTGAAGAAAGAGAAAGAGAGAGCGAAGAAGACCAAAGAAGATAAAAAGCACTGCAGCAAAGTTGCCCACTCAATGAAGAGGCAGCCAATTAATCATGCGAGCGCATTTGCATGCTCAAATTAATATTAGCAGATGAAGCAGTGCTAGTAGTGCTGATGCTGGTGGTGAAAGAAGTACTTTTACTTTGCTTTTCTATTGCTGCTGTTGCAGCTTAGCATCCCTGTGCAAATTGCAGACACTGCCTCCTCTCCTTGGCACACTGATCTTCCTTCGGTGATTCCCATGCATCATCTTTAACTGTACAGTAATAACTGCTACAAAGTAGTAGAACTTTGTTGAGTTGATGCAGTGTCGTCGCCTGTTACAACCGCCGACGCATCATCTTCAGCAACAACAACAACTCAAACTGCAAATGCAACAGCAACAGCAGCAGCAGCAATTTTCTCGCCAATTCCCAACAGCCCAGCAGCAGCCGGGCTCATAAATAAATAATCAGAAGAAGAAGAAAAGCGGCAACATTGCAGCAAATTAAAATGATTAATTAATGCTGTCGTCTCCTTGGTCCTCGTCTTCGTCGTCGTCGCCAGAGTTCTAGTTGTTGTACTCATTCTCATCATCATCATCATCATAGTCCTCATCTTCATGTTTGTGTCTTTTTGCCAAGAGAATAACTACGGCCACTACTACTACTACTATTATTGCTGTTGTTGCCACTAGTAATTTGATTCTGACCAATTGCCAGTAGAGTTGCTGGAATGAGGAATGAGGAAGCAGCAACAGCAGACGATGGTAGTGAAAAGTAAATGAAAAGAAGAGAGCAAAAAGAATACAATGTTCAAATACAGTTGACAACACTGTTGCCGACGCCGCCGCCAACTTCTCGGAAATTGAAGAGCAGAGTGGCATTAGTGAAAGAAAAAGAAGAAAAAGAAGAGAACACTGAACAACATTGGCGCGCGCCAATTTTAAAATAATTCAAGAGGAAATTAAACTTTTTAATTTGATAATAAATTCCCTCTGTTTCGTTCCGTCTCGAGAGTTCTGGTGAGAGGGAAAGAGGGAAGGTGGTGGTGAGGATGAGTGAATGAGCAAATGAGTGAGTGAGTGGCTGCAAAGTCAATGGCACACTACAAGTCTGGTCGGTGTCATTGTTCCACCAGTGAGTGTGTACCACCACAACCGTTGCGGTACTTGCCTTTCTCTGCAGCAATGTACTCAAACAGCACCCTTTCCTCTCCTCTGTCTGCCCACAGACAAAAGTTTGCCCGATCAAAGAGGAACCAAAGAAAAAGAAAAAGTAGAAGAGGAAGGGAATTGAAGAGGGACGGAAAAGGTGGCATAGTTAGCGGTGATCTTTTCTCCGCACCGAAATTCGTTGCTGCCTGCATTTGCATTTTATTTGCAATTAGCGTCTCTTCAATCTCTCTCTCTCCCTTTCCTTCTCCTATACAGTACTCCTCCATCTTCTTTCCAATTTTCTCTATTCCAAACTAGAACCAACTGGAACTAGGCTGGCTGGCTATCTACTTCAACACAGCAGACAGACGGCTGCAGAGTGGCTAGCGAACCGTGTCACAGCAGCAGTCGTACACTGAAATACACGAAGCAAAAGTGGAAACCGTTTTGCAGTTGCTCTGCTCTCCCTCTCCTTCTCCTTCAATGCCAACTCTTGTCGTGTTAATTAGTTTGCTACCCTACTGGTAGTTCCCAATTCTAAATCTAAAGCAGTGGAATTGCAACAAAATTTTCCCCAAAGTAGTAGAAGTGGAAAATCTACTACTACTAAAGTGGAACGGCAAGTTTGAAACAGGGCAAAACTGACAAACTGTAGCAAGTCCGTTTGCTTTCAGATTCTTTGCTTTCTTTCCCCTCTTTTGCTTCCCCTCTTTCCTTCAAGTTGTGTACAATTTGAACATAAAGTCCTGTTTGTGAATTTTCGATCCCGGATCAGATGATGCGTCTGATTGCTCTACACTGTGCTTTACTGTGCTGTGTTTGGATCGGCAGCCGTACATCAGCATCAGCAGCAGAGCATCGGATGCAGACTCCTGAATCAATATTTGCATAATTACGCATTGCTGCTGTTTACTTGTGCCAGAGTGCCGAGTAAGCTGCTGCTGCTGCATCGAGGAAATGTGACATTCGGATTCTTAAATTTTGTTGCTCAAATGTAAAAGTAGAAAAAAGATGGAGCCCGCCCAACAACAGTGCTGTTCCTCTTTTTTTGCTTAACAAAAAATGTCTCAAAAGTACAAAAAATTAACAAAAATGTGCAATGATTTCTATTTTTTGTGTACCATTTTTTGCAAACAAAAAAATTAAAACTTTTTATTCTTTTTTTGCCGTTGAGTAAAACAATAAACTTTTTCACATTAAAAAGTTAAACATTCTTTTTGCAATTTTATTTTCCTTTATTTCCTAATTTAATTGCACCATGCTGCAGTCTACAGTTTAATTGTTGCAGCTGGCGGTGTAGCTAAAAACTGACATTATCGTTAGTGGCAGCGGCACCAGCACCAGCATCGTCATATTTTTACTCTTTTTTCATATTTTTTCTTCATTTTTGTGTGTGCAAAAATATATTGAATAAATCTAAATTAATAATCGATAAAGCAGGAAGTGAAGTGAAAAGACTGGTTGAAGCAAAAGAAAAAAGTCACACAGACGTAGTTTTTTCTAGTAGTAGTTCATTTAGAAGCGGAAGAATAAGAAAAGAAAAGGAAAAGGGGAGCAGATGATGGAAAAGTAAAAGTCACTCATCTTTGGACTAATTGTTTTTTATTGCATCTTCTTTCATTAATTTCATTTTTTTGTCTTTTCACTATTTTCCAGCAGCTCCTGCAGCTATTAACTGGGCTCTCCACATTGTGCGCTAGACAAGTTTTTATTATTATTTTAATTTAATTAAAAAGTTGCCATTCTTGGCTGCCCAACTTTTTCCTTAATGTTATGCCTGCATTTTCAGTGCTTTAGTGTGTCTTCTTATTCCTTTTTTCTTTTGATACTTGTAAAAAAACATAAATGTGTGCGTGTGTGCAGTACATTCAATTTTCTAGTTTTTCTCTGTCTGAATTTGTCAAGAAAACTAGAAAAAAATGTACATTGTAAATCTTACAACTGCTTGTTCTCATTCTCCCTCTTTTTCTTCACTTGAGGCTATTAATTTAAATATAGCCAAATCTTTAAATGTCAATGCGTGTAATAAGAAGTGTAGCAGACACACACACACAAAAATGTACGGTCATTTGTTACAAAAAGGGAGGAGAGGTTTTTTGGAAAAATCACAACTCAAAATTATTTTTTATTACTTGGTTCTTGTGGCCTTGATTGACCTTTAGATAAAAAATATTTAAATTGAAATTGAAAAAAATATTTTTAAGTCTCTAACGTATAAATTTAAACTTATGTGACAACATTCAGTTTGAATGGTGACATCAACAGCCGGGACAATATTTATTGGCATCAATCTCAACTGCTTATTTGAGAAACCGGCAAAAACTGCTAACGAGTGAAAGTAAAAAGGGCAATTTGTTGAGCAGTGAGTGTCACACAGTGTCAAAACAGTCACACAAGTTTTTTAGTCAACATAGTTTAGCACTGCACTCTGCCCAAGAAGAGTAAGTGCTGCTGATTTGCTCGAAAAGGCAATTTTCTCTTGCCATCTTTTTCAAATCCAAGTCGTAAGTAAGAAAAAAGTGCACAATTTTTCACTGTATACGAAGGATGAAAATGTTCAGAGAGAAAAACAGCAAAGAAATAAGAACAGGAGAACAAAAAGGCAGAAGAAACAAGAACAAGAATAACAAATCGATTGGCATTTAGGCAAAGAAAAAAGGAAAAAGAAAGCATTTTTTGCTGCTAGTTCAGCTTGGCTTCAGATGTGTGTGTGTGTGTAGGAGGAAGTGAAAGTCGATAAATCTGCAGACTGGTGCAGACTGCAACAACACTAAGGCAGCAGAATTTGCCAGCCATTTTCCACAATGTAGAAGAGCACCAAAAATCTGCGGCACCAGTTTCTGGTACTGCTGCTGCTGCTGTTCCCTCTCTGACCATTAATAAGCTCCGTCGTAGTACTTTTCGTCGTGGATGATGATGTTATCGGATTTGCTGCTGCTAAAACAATCGAAATGAAAGCAGCAGCAGCAGCAGAAGTCCTTGAGATAGTGGTGGTCAGAAAAAGAAAGAAGGAGAGGAAAGAGGAAAAGAATGAATGCGAGAAACATAGTCGCAGCCGAGAGTCATCCGTCACCACCACCACCACCACCAAGAGTACTTTTGCTGCAGTGTTTTTAGATCAATCGCAGACCAATAGCGACAGTGCTGCCAGACGACCACGCCGAGAATCGACCGAGCAGAACCGACCGACCGACCGAGCAGCAGCAGCAGCAGCAGACTGCTTGAGTCCCCTGCTTTTACTGATAAGAGCGAAAAACTCTGAAGCAGTACATCTGCAGACTGACTGAGCTCTTTTTTTCTGCCTCCCTTTCTGAGGTCACAGTGGTTTTGCTGTTAGTTGGTGGTTCAGGCAGCAGTAAGGCTAGGCTAGACAGGCTGCTAGCCAAAAGTGTCTCAGAAAAAACGGCGTCTGAAAATCCTGGATGCTGGCTTTTGGGCCCTCGTTCCTTCTCTTCTATGGATTCATTTTGTCGGACACTGGCTTTCCCGTTTCCTCTCTTTCTCTCTCTCTCTTTTATACTAATGACGTTGAGCGTGTATTTTCAGCATCTACGACTGTTTCTCTCTCTCTCTCTCTCTCTCTCTCAACTGAATGCATTCCATTGCGCGTCCATTATTAACGTGATTATTATCTCTCTCGCTCGTTTTCCTCTCTCTCTTTCTCTCTACTCTACATTGCTCGGTCAATTTATCTAAGTATCTTTCGATGTTTGCATTATCGCTCTCTCTCCCTCTCCCGCTCTCGCTCTAATGAAACGATGCGGCTGATGCCGACAGTAGTCAATGAGAGAGTGAGAGAGTGTGTGTGCGAATATTCTCTCTTCCTCTCCCCGGTAAAGTGAGATACCGAGAAATAAAGAAAGAGAGAAAGAAGTTTCTTCTTCCTCTATGAAGTCAATGGCACAAGTCGGCGGCACACACACACACTGTATTTGTTCATGTACTAACGAGCTGACTCTGAAAGGGGAGAGAAGAAAGATGATGATGATGATGATGGTGATAACGAAAGCAACCTAGAAAGCTATCTCTTTTTCTCCTTTTCAATAATATCCAAAGAAAGAAAGAGAGGTAGAAACAATGCTGATGATGGTGTTTTTTAATGACAGATCATAGATCACTGTGAGAGAAAAGCTTAATATTTTTTGTTTTGCCTAACTAATGTTCTAAAAAGATGAAAATAGAATATTCAAGTTTCACAGTGTTTTATAAAACATTTTTTAGACTCTGAAAACTTTTGGTTCGTTGGTTTACTGTGCATTTTTTACTTTTTTGTATTTATTAAAATTGGCCAAAATTGGGTCACTTTTTTTGTTGTTGTTTTAAAAGAAAAAGTAGTTCAATTTAAATATTTTGCTTTTATTTAAAAAAGCAAAAAAAGAGGTAGATTCATTCTAATTTGCTTTTTAAAGTGGAACCAAAAGAGGAGAGGCAGCAACAACAGTTTTAACATTATTATTCATAAACGCCGCAAACACTTTGAATGAACGCATAATAATGGTAAAAAATCGCATCCTTTTTGCTTTCTTTTAGTTTAGCTTTGGCTATAGCTTTGCGGTGAGCGGCGCATTAGCCGCCTGTCTCTACCAATAGACCTAGTTCTGGTGCACTAGTCTTGTTTGAGTGCTGCTGTTGCTGCTCACACAAGCTAAGCACCAGCTTTTTGCCTTTTAGTGTGCGGCAGCGGCGGCGGCTAAAAGAGGAGCAAAAAAGGAGATAAAGAAGATGATGAAAAAATGGCTGACAGGCCACTGTGAACTAGGCTAAGGGAGAGAAGGAGTGAGCAAGAGAGATAGAGAAAGGCCTTTTGCCGCCGCCGCCGCCGTTGCCACAGCTTACTCAGTGCAGTGCACCACCAGCAGATTTGCAGATTTGCACAGTGCACTCATTCTACAGAGTTTTTTGGCCGAAAAAATCGGGTTGAGCAGAAGCAAAGAGCAGCAGCAATAAATCAATAATTTATTATATCGCAGAAGCCATTTCGGATAATGCCCACCATGTTTATGTGGTGGTGGCAGCGGCGGCGGCGGTGGATTACACATGCACAAAGTGAACAGAGCAGAGCAGAGCAGTGCCAGAGCCAGTGAGTATTCATTGGCTTCGATTAATATTTCTATTAGACTGCTGCTGCTGTTGCCAGTGCCGATGCCAATGCTAATGCCGCCAATGTTGCTAATGCGGCTGAGGCGGCCTCTTCTCCATTTGCTGCCTAAATCACAAGAGCTCGAATAAATTAGGTTGCTGCTGGTGCTGGTGGTGGTGCAAGCCTTCCAAGCCGCCAACTCGACGATCTTCAGCAGACGCGTCAGCTTCAGAGCTTGCCCAACACAGCACAAAAACTGAGATGTTTGCTAATTTTTATTCTGCAGATTCAATCTTCTTCGTTTTCTCCGAATTTCTTTTTCGCTCACTCACTCACTCACTGACTTGATGAGTAGACGGAGAATGAACTAGTGCTGATGCTGCTGCTGCTGGCTAAAAGTGAGAATCCAAGAATAATTGGATAGTAGTGAAACAATGAGCCAAGGCAATAATAGTCTGCAGCTTGATGACACAAATCGATCTTCGGTCAGTCAGCTATTTGGCTCAGTCGCTGAAAATGCACAGTGGCAATAGCAAAAACAGACAATTTCCGATTTTTTGGACACACTGTCCAAGCAAGAACTGACTTATCAGATTGCAAAGTTTCGATTTTTCTTTTACTAAGTTTATGACAGTTTGCTATTTTTCTAAAATTAGCCAACGACCGTCAATGACCAACGACTGAACTGGCACTGACCATCACTGGAGCAACTTTGGCTATTTAACTTTCTTTTGCAATAATTTTACTTTGCCAAAAGTAATGCACAATGGTCTAAAACTAGAACAAAAAACGTTTTACGAGCACTTTTTACTGTTATTACATTTGCAATAAAAGAAAAAACAATTTCAGTGAAAAAATAATCGTGCACAAAAATCGGATTAAAATTGCGCTTGCTCAGTGTGAGTATGTGTGTCAGTCAAGCAGTCTCCCATCTTTCGATTAGAAGCACTTTTTCCAGTAAAACAAGAAAATGTGAAACAAATAGTTAAGTTCAAATCAGAAAAAGATAACTACACTTTACTACTTCACATAATAGCAGCGTAAAACCAAATTAGAATTTTAATAAAATTGCTTCAGCTATCCATCTTCTTCAACTCCCAGAGAAGAAGAAATCTCTTCTATTTTCACGTTTCTCCTGTCCTTCTGCTTCCAAACTTGTCGACTTACTATTCAGGCTAGAATTTAGAAAAATATTTGGCAGCAAATGAAAAGCTTTTAGATTTAGAGAAAGAGACACTGGAAAAAGAGAAGAGCCCATTTGATCCGTGTCACCGCCGACTGTGCAGCAACAGCAGCTTTCCCTGCATTTCAACTCATGCAGCACTCTTCTACTTTGGTCTTTTCTGGTGGTGGGTAATTGCAAACAACTGCCTCTGTTTGATTGCAGACAGAGAATGACTGGTCTAAACAGAAAGAAAAGAAAGTAAAAGAAAAGACGACAACTTTCGTACTCTTTTTGACAGTGCTGTTAGTGACTGACTGACTGACCAGAGTGCGCCTTTGGCGGTGCTAGTGGTAGTGGTAGTGGTCTGGTCTGGTCTGGTGACTTTGGTCCACCACCAACAACAGCACAAGTATCTTAGAAAAAAGAAAAGAAAGAGAGCAAAGATGACACCAAACATTTGGGGTAATTCAATTGCTGCTGTTTTGTATGCCATGTCCAACACTAGCCACAACAGATGAAACGACGGCGGCAGCAGCAGCAGTAGCAATGGCATTTGCTGTCAAACGCACACTTGCCAATGTGAAAGATAGTTAAGAGGAAAAAGGAAAAAAGAAGAAGACTGCACAAAAACCAAAGTGAGCGAGAGAGAGAGAGCAAAGGACATAACTTTTATGGGCATTTTAATTATTTGCTGCCTCTGACTCCTCTTCTAGTGGTGGCTCCCGACTTTACGACAGGCAGTTTTCTGCTGGTGTGTGCTGGCAAATTGAATTGATCTTTTTCTTCTCTTTTTCTCTTTTGCCCAAAATTACTCTTGTCCGCAATTTGTACCCATTTGCATTGGCGGCGTGCACACATTACCCACAGAAGCAGCAGCAGCTGGAGAATATTGTCCGGCAAAGTGTGCGGTCAGTGGCTGTATCTATGCAATTCTTTCTCTCCCTGTGTGTGTGTTTTAGTGTGCAGGTTCTCCGCACTGTTAGCCGTCCGTACTTAATTGGCCAGGCAGCTAATCGTTTCCGTCTTTTCCTTCACTGCCAGCATTTACTTTTGGCGCCCTCATCGATAAGTTTGTGATGGCCGCCGCCGCTTCAGCTTCTGCTTCAGTGGCCAATTTTCAAACAACAAAACAAAAAAAAGAAAGAAGAAAAATCCAATTAGCAGCATCAGCCGGCCGAAAGTACTAACTTGAGCTGCTTTTTTATTAGTTTGACAGAAACAGAGGCTCTTTGCCGGTCGCTTGCTGTCGCACTTCTGATGACTTGATTTTAAAGTCATTTCACCGAACTGAACATTTTCACTTGATCGGTTTTTGGCTTTCTGTTTTTTGGCCAGCAGTTTGTGTTCAATTCAATTCAGTTCTGATCTAGTACAAACAGGGACAAAAAGGAGACTAGAATTGTTGTCCACTGTTGTTTCTCCCGTTTGCTGTGTGTCACCATCACCACCACTATCACCACACCATCACACCACTGTATTTCCATTGTATTTCCTCCTCCTCTTCTTCTTCTGCAACCATTGTGATTAGTTTTGTCCTCCTTCTGTCTCTTTTGTGTTTTCTGTTTTCTTTCTCTGTCTTTTCTTTCATTTCTGCTGTTGTCTATTACGAACAAATAATAATAATAAAAATAAAAATAGTAGTCGTGGTGGTGGTGGCGGCGGTAGTAGTAATTCCCATCACAAAAGGCAGTCATGTTGAAGCTGATTGAATTAATATACGGCAGAAAAGAACAGAGACAGAAAGAGAGAGAGAGAGAGGTGGAAAGGGAAACGCAGGGGAATGCCCTTCAAGCAGCAGAGTGGGTCGAGAAGATGGTACAAAAAAAGGGAGAAGAAAATATGAGGGCATCTTAGAAGACGGAAAAGGATGCTTGCGCGTGTGTGAGATTAAGAAGAAGGCAGAATCGGCGGCAATGGCAGTAAATCTAGTGTCAATATTTGAGCTGTGACTAGGTAAACAGCAGCAGAAACGGACAGACTACAATTGAGAGAAGAGATGAGAGGAGAGGACACACATCTTGGACTTATTGTCAACTACTCCTTCTCTTCTTCCTTCTTCAGCTGCTGATCACTACTACTTCTTGTTCATGTTACACTTGACTTGCCGCAGAACAGGACAGAAGCGTCGTCGTCGTAGTCGGCGGCTGCAGTGGCAAAAAATGTAGTGCAGTGCAGTGCCAGTTCTAGTGCTAGTGCTGCTGCCGTTGTTCACCAGTGCAGAAGAACTCTTTGCAGAACAATAAAAAAGAGTAGAAAAAGAGAGAAAAGGCTAGCCTGTGTGTGTGTATTGTAAATGTGAATGTGGATGTGAATGTGTCATGTCCATACACACACTGTTGTCCCTTTTTCTGGGCACAGTTCTTCTTGGTGGCCGCCTCTTTTGACCGATTTTGCTGTCTCTCTTTTTTGCCAGCTACAGTGTTGCTCAGCCATTGCCAACAAGAACTAGGAACTGGGAACTAACTGACCGCCGGGCACACAGTCCCAGTCACAGTGAAAGAGCAAATGTGTGCTTGTGTGTGTGTGCTGAAAGCGAGAGAGCTAATCAAACTGAAACTGTTTACTTTACCACTAATAATATAAAAAAGTGTAGGCAGAGAGGGAGAATGGAGTCTCTTTCTCTTTTTTTTGCCTGGTGCCGTACATCATCTGAGCCGTAGCAGAAGCGGAAAGCTGGCAGGCTAATTTGCTCATATCTCCTCTTTGCTTTTCTCCTCCACTGTCTTTTTTGTACCCAAAGTGGCCATTTGATAGGATATATTTAACTAGTGCTAAAGAGAAGGGAAAAAAGGGCTCGATGGAGCATAATTGGTGTCAGTTGTCTAATTGGAGGGCTCGCATGCTTATGCTCTAGACTGCAAAGGGAAAATAAATTTAAAAGGGAGCAAATTATTTTATGTGCCTTTCATTTTTTACTGTTGGCTGTTGTACGTAAAACTAGACTTTGGTACAAAATATTGCCAATATTAAAAATGCTGCACATCAAAATCAATCAGCCCCTTTTTGTTCAGCCTCTTTGTTGCAAAAATCAAACTACTGAAAACTAGGTTACTACTTTCGATTTTTTTCGGGTGGTGGTGCATGTCTGTCTGTCTGCATCGCAAGTTGATTCGAATTTTGAAATCATCGCCTAGAGCAATGACTGCTGAGCAATAACTGCAAAAACTGGTAAAGTTATATAGAGAAAGTCAGACGGACGGAGACCATGTTTTGGTGATGAAAATTGAAATGTCAGTTCAACACTGCTAAAATAAAAATAAAATTTTTGCAGCAGCAGTAGATAAGATAAGAAAGAATGCATCCTGCTTTTATGACCTTTTATTATTATTAAATGCAATGAAGACTTCCTTTGCTCAGTATTCGGTATTGTGCTCCGAATGTTTTTTAGCCTTGACGTGTGTTTGCACAAAAAGCGACAGACATGCAGACACAGTTGTCAGACTAAATAAGAAGAAGCCACTGTCATTCGTGTGGTGTGGTGTGAGTTGGTGATCTAATCTACATAATCCGAGGTGCAAAGTCTACTGGCTTACTTAGACTTCATTCGCTCACTTATTCACTCAGGCTAGCTTAGCTTTTGTCTTCTCTATTCTATTCTTTATACTCTAATACAACTAATAAACAAGGAACAGTGAAAGAAAAAAAGTGTGTAAACAAAGAAGGGAAACTCGAATCGAAGAAGGGGAGACTCACCGAATGCCAGCGATTGAAGGCTTTCAAGGAGGAGAAGATGAAGGTAGAGTAAGCAGATGCGATAAAGTAGATGAGATGATGAGGATGATGGAGATAATGGTGTTGAGGATAACAAAGTTGATGGTGATGGCCGTTTTAAACCTATTTTGAGCTGTCTACTTGTCAGGCCGTTTTCGGCTACCCGAGATTTCTTTCTCGGTTTAAACCTTTTCCACGTTCTACAGCTTTCATCATCATCATCACTTTTCTCCGCTTTTCTTCTCCTTTTTGGCATGACGGTATCACCCTTCATTATTGTATGATCACCCTCATCACCCTCGTCAGGGTCATCCTCGTCACCGTTCTTCAGTTTGATTCGCGGTACCTTGGTGAGGTGCAGCATGTTTGGCAGTTGCTGCTGCTGCTCCTGAGTGGTGAAGATTTCCCTCATCAGTAGCAAAACAGACTTCTTCTGAGCTGTTGTTGTTGTTGTTGTGTTATTGCTTTTGACTGCTTGTCATCATCGTAGTGTGGCACCTAGCACTTTTGTTCGGCTGCAAATTCGGCTGTTGTTGAAGATGTTTTAGTTTTAAAGTTGTGTCGGCAAAGTTGAGATGATGAGGTAGTGGAGAAAGTAGACGATGATGAGTGCCGATGAGATGACATTTTTTTATTGCAAAAAACACTGTTTGCAATAATCTGATTGGCTGCTGAGGGCAGCAGCAGCATCGGCAATAATACTATGGCAATTAATCTAAATTTCCGCGCGTGCGATAATTTGATTGCCAGTTGGTGGCCTTGAATTGGCGGCACACTCAGTTACTTGAACTGCTCCTGCTGCTGCTGCTGATTACTGATTTCCGGAGTTGATAACGTGGGATGATGGCGATGATGATGACGATGAAAGCGAGCACACAGACACAGTTATACTGATTCATATACCACCACCACCACTAATAAGAATAATGATGATAATTAAACAAAATCAGACACTCTGCTCACGCAGGGCAGAACACACTGCAGCAACACTGTCACAGAAGCTAAAATTAGAAAGTGATGGAGATGCCAAAGGTGAAGGCTGCAGAAGGCAGAAAGCTGCTGCTGATGGTAAAGCCTCGCCGAAGCACACAGACTTTAGTGCTTTTTGTTTTTGTCCTCTTTTCTCCTCTCTTCTCTTTTGCTTGAGCGCTTTCTCGTTAACTTTTTCAGCTAAGCAGCCATCATTAATGGCAATAATCAGATTAGTCGTCGTCGTCGTAGCCGTAGTCTCTTCTGTTTTTCCTCTTCTTACTAAAAGGTAGTGGTAGAGGAGGAGAAGTGGAAAAAGAATTAGCCAAGTGACAAAGCAAAGTGCTGGTGAAAAGAGAAGGAGAGTTTTGCGTGAGAGTAGACAACAAAACTCCGAAAAAACAAAGCTGCCAAAACGGTTTCGAAGTTGCAGTTAGTTGAAGTTGTAGCTGGCAAGGCACGCACCAAACTGTAGTGTGAACAATTGACGGAGGCAGTGGTGGCCACTCAAAAAACTCAATGGCACTACTTTATTTTCGGAGTTTTCTCTATTCTATTTTACCCCCGAAAATTGGCCAGCACACTTTTAGTCGGAACGAGAGAGTGTCTGATTGTGAATCTAAATCTGAAGTGTGTGCCTTTGGTCCGTTTGCCTGTCTGTCTGTCTGTCTGCTGATAAGTGGCCGTCGTGGTAGTACTCTGTTCCGGCACGATGCTTTGTCTTTTAGCACTGCACTGTTCCCTTCACCCGAAAAAGATGATGAGCTGATGGGCTGAAAGTGCTGCTGCTATTGCTGCTGTTACAATTTGAATATGACTGACACACTGTCTCTCTCTCCTTCTCTCTTTCTTTTGGCTTTCTTTTTATTCTTTTTCGCTTCTTTCTTCTTCTTTCATTCTGTTTTATTCCATTCAGCGCACCATTAGCTTTTTGCCACCACCACTACCGCCACCACCAGTCAAAGCATCAGCAGCAGTGGCTTCACTTCACTTTTCTGCTCCTTCCGGCCCGGACGTGGCGAAATGAGAGAAAGAAAGAGAATGTCTGTGCGGGTAAAAAGTGAAAGCACAGAGAAAAGGAAGAAGAGACCTTTGTTAATTGTCATGAGAGCAGGGGCTGAGAGGATGGAGCACTTGAGAGCCGCTTTTTCACTGATGATGATGATGATGATTTGGCTGGGCTCCTTTTTGCGGTTGCTTTCAAAAGTCTTTCAAAAAGGTTCTTTGGCCTCTGAACTTTCTATTCTTTCTTCCACTTTTCAATGTGCTCGAGTGTTTGTGGTTCTCAAACAGTGCACCGGTGGCGGCGGCGGAGAACGCTTGAGGTAAAAAAGAAGAGCCAGAGTGAAAAAACGGCAGTGTTGAGTGCACAGTGGACAACTGCTGGTTAATATTTAATAAGCAAAAAGCGAGCGTTACGGTTATTGCTGCTCAGTTGCTGCTGCTGCGGCAGTTTAGAAGAGTGTGTCGCTTAAAATCGTGTAAAGTACTTTCGGTTCAAAAGATGAAAGTGAAGAAGTTCTATGGTTTGTTTGAGCAGTTGTGGTGATGATTTCAACCAGCATTTTAAAATTGTTTTAAAAAAATTACAGCATTGATTAAACTTAAATTTAAATTTTTGCAGTGTTGTTCACAGAAAAAAGTTGCGGCAAGTAAAGAGGATTTGCAAAATAGAAACAAAACAAAAAAACAGTGCCGAAAAATTAGCTCAGTTCACAAACGTTCAGTTTATTTAGCTTTTTTGTAGTTTAAAATTTTCAATTTGATTTAAAGTAAAAAGCAAAACAACAACAAAGAAGAAGAAAGTGCGAGTGCAGTTTGAAGTCAGCTGATAGCCGCAGCGTGAAATCGACGTCAAATTCTGTTGTGCCGCTTTGGTGCGGCGGCTTGAACTCTCTCCAGTTTTCCTTCACTGCAGCACACAAAAACAGAGTCTGGCGAAGAAAGAGAGACTGATTTCCAGCTTCATTAGATGCCTGCTTTGCAGACCGTTGCTTCTGTTCAAGTCGCGCCTGCCTCCAGTGAGCAAACTCAAACTGAGCTGAACTGCTGGGCACAAGCACTAGCGCTAGCACCAGCACCAGCAGACAGAGTGTAAACTTTAAGAATGACTGAATGGAATGAATGAAAGAGGAGAAGAGAAGTAGAGTCAGAAAAAGGAAGAGAAAAAGTGCTTCACTGTAGCTGCTTTGGTCCTTTTCTCTCTTTCTTTTCCGTTCGCCTTCGATCCAAATGGAAAAGCAGAAACAGGATCAGGAGAGGAAGTGGCAGTGCCAGCAGTGGCAGTGGCCGCTCTGTCGGCTGCTGCAGCTTCGATTGTGGTTGGGTGGCTGAGGCACTGAGGTTGCCACTGTGCAATACACTGCTGCTGTCCGGAACAGAATCAGCGAGGAGAGAGAGCACCAAGAGCAAAAAGAGCCAGCAGAGGCACGGGCTTTCCTGGTGCTGGTGCTGCTGCTTAGGAAGGGTACCCCTCCACCACCAGCACACCACCAAGGCGCGCGGGCCAATACAGCGGGCCTTAATCAACAACAATATTAATTTCAGTCGACTGCGACTGTGCACACACACACAGCCACTGACACAGACGAAGATACCAGTCAAGAAAGAGAGAGAAAGAAACAGACTAGCACTTGGCTGCACTTTGGCACTTCTCTTCCTTTTCTTCAGCTACCCTCTGTAGAAAGCTTCGTGTAGAGGGCTGAAGAAGAGGAAGAAGAAGGCACGATCTGCTAGGCAAGATTGGCCGTTTTCTCTTTCTCTCTCTCTTTCCTTCCTTTAAGAGCTTGGCCATTGTGTGACCGCCGAACGAGCGCCTGCCTGAATGAATGGAACTGCTGCAATGAGCCTCCGCCGCCGCCAATTCTCTCTGACCTCAGTTTGCCGAAGCTGTTTCTGCCGTTGCTGGACCTCGCAGGTCGCTCGGCAGTCGAGCTGGGCAATTCGGAATTTGGCGGCGCCGGTTGTCTAGTTCTGTGTCTGTTTGGCGACGGTGTCCACGGTGAGACATGGTCTTCCTGGCTTTAGGTGTCAAACGCTGTGTGTGAATAGTTTCCCGCCTAACTTTCGGTTAATGTGTGTGTGTGTGTGTGTCATCCCAGTGAGCGATGATTCCCTTTCTCATTTTCATTCTCTTTCTCTCTCCTCCTGATTCCTAGAATTCTGTATTTGTGTTTATGTGTGTTAATACCCGTGCCCAATGTGCCTGCCTGGATTTTGCCTCGTCACTGTCCTCTTTCCTCTCTCTCCTCTCCTCTCTCTCTTCGCTCTTCTCTTCTTCTCTCCATTCTCTCTTCTCTCTCTTCGTTGACGGTGGTCAGATATTACATGCAATCCAATAAACTGTCACCTTCTACTCTGTAGCACTGCTGTATGGTAGTGGCGCTGCAGAAGTTGTCAGTGTCTGCTGTTTGTCTGTCTGTCTGTTGCACGGTGCTGGGTACATAGTCAGAGTATAGCAGTGGTAATGGCTGCACTGCTCTCTACCAAAGTATCCAACAACCAGCGCAGCAAGACACTATGCAGCACTTAAGCTATTTATTTTGAAAAGAAAGAGATATGGATATTGATAGAGAGAGGGGAGACGAAAAAAACGCAGCAATCCTGGCAATAGAAAAACTGCTGCACTTCCAATCAATATCCAGTGCTGATGCTAAAACTGCTTCAAAGAAGAAGACAGGAAAAAGAATGGCGCACTTGTTGAGAAGAGGCAGCAGTGTAAAATGTTGCCTTTTTGCAAGTACAGTTTTGTGCACAGTGCGAAGGGGGCAATGACGGCGGCGGACAATTTACGTCCGTTGCCTTTTGTCTCTCTGCCTCTTTTTCTTTCAGCCCCTCATTGTGTTTAGCAATTGCAATGCAGTTGTTGCAGCTGTACAAACTTTGTACAGAGCGTTGAAGAAGAGGAGAAGTAAAACCCGCAACGCGCACATTGCATGGGATTAACGAGAGAGCAGCGGCAGCAACGGCAGAACCAGAGAGCTATGTCGCGTGGATTCAGTCTGCTGCTGAATGCTCAATGTAAGTGCGGTGCCAACGGCGACAACAAACAACCAGCAAGACACTTGTCACGGACTAGCCAAAAACCAAAAGAAATGCACGAGGTTTTCCGCACTGAAAAGGACTATATAGAAAGCCTCCTTCTCTTCACTTTTATTGCTCCCCCCTTTTTCAGTTTGTGTCGGGGAGCAAAGAGCAGGGCGACAAATGCAAAGTCTTTTGCCAATTGCACTTGCCAATTTTTTTGTCTGATTTGCCACCCCTCTTCAAACACAGTAGTAAACTAGTGCTGATGATGCCGATGCTGCAGCTTTTGACCGAACAACAAATTTCGGCAAGTTTTCACACAACAAAATGAAATCAAACAAAGTAAAAATGCATCCATGTTTTCTAAATGACGATGCTATTTTTAGTATTTGATTGAATATTTATCTGATTGATCTGCTGATCAATGACCACCCTGCTCTGATCGGTCATTGGCTGATTTAGGCTGAATTATGATGTCCTTTTTTGGCAGCACAAATTGCCAACTAATTTTGTTTTGTTTGAAATCATTTTGAATCAAACAAAAATTTTGAACAATTTTGATTCACAACAATAAAAATCCCATTATTAAAATTCACAAAAAAATTTTAAAATTATTTTTTACTTTTAAAAAAATGTTTTATTTTTTAACAGACTCGTTGGCGCCATCTAATTGACGCCATTGTTGATGCTGAGAATATGCCAAAAATTCGAATTTCAACCACTTCGTTTATGATCCCATTCCCGACATCTAGTGTTCCAGAAACTGGTATCACTTTTTGGCAAAAAATCTAAAAAAGTTGAAACTAAAAAGTTAGCATCACCAATCTCCTCCATCAGATGTCGGGCACTTCACAAAGCACAAAAAGCTGGATCCGATCAAGGCAGCCTGAAAGCAGCTCCATTCTCAGGTCAATAGCTCCTGTTCTCTCTCTTTCTCTCTCCTGTTTTTTTCTCATTGATAGTGCACTGCGAAGGGTACACTACACTACGCTCAGAGCACTGCTTGGAACAAGCTGAATGAAGAGTGCCTGGAGAAGAAGAAGAAGAATGCCAACGAATCGGCGGCACTGTCTGTGTGCTGGTGGTGGTGGTGGTGGTAGTGGTGGTCTGGTCGTCTGCTGAAGGGTCGACAGTCCGGCTGCTCTCTCTCTTTCTCTCTCTTCTTTCATTCACACACAGGCCGGTCTTCTGGCCTGCATTGATGGTACTACTGCTACCACTACGACCACTCTAGCTAGCTTCAACCTCAGCTCCTCACTCCACCAACAGCGGCCGAATCAGACTTTGCTTCAGCCGTTTCAGCTTCAGACGCTCTTTTGGCGCGCACGGCTTCACTCCAGTACTGTTTCACTTCGGTCTTTCTGCCGAACTTACCCGCCGCCGCCGTCGACTGTGCCCGTGGTCGGCTGTTGATGCTTTTCTGCTTTCTGTTCAGGAGGCAGCAGCAGCAGGAGGCAATGCATGTGCTGCAGCTGCACACCAAAACAACACACACACACACACGCTCTGACAACACTGACAAGAGTCGTGCTGATGTCTCCACCGCCGCTGTCGATCCAGGAACGATATTACTCTCTGAACTGACTAACTAACCGACCTATCCGCTGCACAGCTGGACAGCCAGTTCAGCGGTTATCCCTCTCCCTCTCTCTGGTCACTGCTGTTGTTGTTGTTCCTCATCAACAGCAACCACCGCAACAGCAACAGCAATCGTCGGTTGATGTGCTGTGTTCTTGTGTTCGGTGTTGTTCATATTCGCTTCAACTCCTCGTTTTCCCACCGGAATCACCAGCACTACCACCACCGAGACTATTCATTAATTAAGGACATCCCCATCAACATCAACCTCAACTCACTCTCGACAATCTAATCACCGGTTAAATGTTTTAATTTAAAACAACTACATTAACATCATTCACACGCTCGCTCGTTCATTCTCGCACTGTCGATGTTTGCGGCAGAAGTGTGTGTGTGGAAGTTTATCATCATTTCACCAACGGGAGTTCAACGGCACCTTGAGCGCTGTGAAACACTGAGCACTCAGCTGTGCTGGCAAACGATTGACACTTCGTCTGAAGACTTCAGAAGACGTTTGTCCACTTTTAAAGTGGTTGTCATCTCTCTCTATTACTTCTCACGCTTCTTCAGTTTCCCTTCAAAAAATTCGATTTCTCAAGTTGATATTTTTTCTACTTCTACGGCTGCCACAGTGTTCATTCATTTCATTTTTTTCTTCAGTCATCTTCTCTTCTTCTGTGTTTTTGATCTCAATCTACACATTTTCGATTAAATCGACACACACAGAGAGTACTACTGTCCCCCTCCAGCGTTTATCACCTTGTCACATTTGCTGTACAGCACGCTTTGACACCACTACCACCACTACCAATTTACTTCCTCCATCCATCGAAGTCGTCCTCATCATCAGCAGCCTTCTTTCTGACAACAGTCATTGCTGATAGACACAGTGCACTCTGCTGATAATGCGATGAGCAGATAATGGGCGCCATGCTCAGCGATACAGCAGCACCAGTGCCACCAGTCAGCAAACATGTTGGCGCCAATGTCTATAATTATGACTACTACCGCCGTCCAGCAACTGAAGCAGCAGCAGCAGCAGCGTCGTCTGTGACTTGTCAACAATTTGACATTTGACACTTGAACGAAAGCGAAGAAGAAGAAGAAGAGGCAAGGACAGTGCCAACTAAGGAGGTGGAGTTGTCAACACAAACACACATGTGCTGTCAAAGTCTCAGTAGTCAGCAGTGTTCTCTGTTAGCAGCGAACAGACGAGCACCCATGTTTGATGCGTGCTTGTCTGCCTGAAAATGCGTAGCACTTCGGAAGAGAAGAAGAAGGGGAAGAATATTCATAAACTTCGCCAAACAAAACACACACACAAAATTCCCTTTACGTCAAGTGCAAGGCAAAACTGCTAATTATCTCGTTCTGACATTCTACGCTCAAACTCTCACTGAAACGACTGCTTTTACTTTTCATTCAGAGCGGTCAAGTCATCGGTCATTGAGTGCTGTCCAGTCATCACCACCAGCATTGGCCCATTGAACTGTGACTTCTCTTTCACACTCTTCAGCATCTCCCTATCTCTTTTCACTACCACTACGACCACCATCGCTTTGTTTGCCTAGACGCTTTCTCCTTCATTCTTTCTTTCGTCTTTTCTGATTATTCCGTGCCCCATACCAGCAAGTCCTTGCTCAACTCACACACACACAGAGTTCAAGAGCCTAAAGTCTATTCACTTTGATTTTTCGCACTGTTTACTCAAGTTTACTTTACTTTTCTTTTTCTTTTATTACTTGCCACCACTACTATCGAAACGAGAATCTCATCTGATCGACTCAAAAAACAACGGCGAGAAAAGAGTGCAACTCAAAAGTTTTTCGAAAACAAGTGCTTTCTTTTTTTCCGGAAAAAATCTTTAGCTGGCTCAAGCCTCTGAAGAGATGCTCCTCCGATGAAAAACTCTGAATGAAGGAAAAGAGGAATTCATTTTGGATTTGCACCCAGCCAGCCAGCCAGTGTTCTTAACTTGCCTAGTACTTTCTCATTACTCTTTTGCTGCTGCTGAAGATGAGCCCCTCTTAAGCCTACAAAATCTTTACCGATTTCACTGGTAATTTTTTTTGTCGCCGCCGTCGCCGTTGCCGCCGCTCACAAGAGGAAGGCTTGAAGAATATTCGCACCCAGTAAGCAGCAGCATCAGCAGCAGCAGCACCTCTTCAGTATTCTCTTCACAGTATTCTTAATGGCCGCATCACTTGAATCAGTGTTTTGCTGCCGATGCCGCCACTACAACTACGATGATGATGATGATGATGATGGCGGAAAAATGAAAATGAATGTTGCCTTTGCTGTGTCAACCACCACTACCACCACTGGCGGCCACCATCTTTGATGCAAGTGCTTGGTCAGCACTATTTTCCCTTTCCAGCCAAATATCTGGTGTCATATTTTGCAAATGCAACTTTTTTTGCCTACTTTGAATCGAAAGGATACAACACTGTTTAACTCTGCTCAAACGGCATTTGGAATCTTTTTTGTTATTTGAAGCAGCAGCAGCAGTAGTGTTCAACGAAGGTCAAACTTGGATACTACCACACTTCCTGGCAGCTGCCTTCACTCTGCCTCGCTTCGCCTTTTAGCCAGTCATGAAATGGTCGTCGTCGTATGGTGTGGTAATCGATTTGACGAGACGAGGCAAAGCGCAAAAGCTGCATTTAGCAGCAGCAGCAGCAGCAATGGCCACATTTTAATGGAGGGTCAGTGAACAAGACTGCCCAGGACTGACTAAGTTGCCAATGGCGTGGTCACCTTCATCTTCCACTTCTCCTTCTTCTGATCACCACTGATCAGCAGGCACACACACACACATCTTTAGAGTCATCCATCACTTTACGCTTGCCCAAAAAGAGAAAGAGAAAGACTGGGCAAGAGCTCTGATTGGAGTGAATCAAACTTTTTCCTCTGTTTGGCCTTCATTTTGCTTCCGAGTTGGCTCCAAGTGTGAATCGGTGCTCTCCTTTCTTTATTCTTTTTCCTCCATTCTTTGTGCCCTCCACTTTTGTGTCATCTCAGTCAGTCAGTGTTTGTGCAGTGTGTGTGTATTTTGTGAACGATTTGTTTTCCTTTCCATCTTTCTTTTTCATCTTTTCCATCTTCTTCTTCGTCTTGAAATACTGCCGAGCACACACACACCGTCAGTAAGTGAGTGAGTGAGTGCATGTGTGCACTGCACACACACTTATTCATCGATTTGCTGCCAGCAGCAGCAGCAGCACCGACGCCGCCGACGCCAATGTCAATACAACTTGCTCCATCGTCATCTCCATCTTTTTTCCTTCCTTCTGTTTCACCGCCTGACTACTACCGAAAGTAGTCGGAAAGGACGGGAACGGGAAAGGAAATTCAGCATCATCAGATCGATTTTCAAAGCTGCCAACAGTGGCTTCGGCAATTCGATCACTAGTAATTATTTTCATGTTTTCCCTCTTCTTCTCCGCTTATTATTTTGCCACCACCACCACCATCGTCAGTGTGCAGACCCCTCTGCTCTGCTGTCAAGATGGAGGGGACTGACCAGAAACAACAACAACAACAACAACAACAACAACAACAGCTTCCCAACAAAATGAGGCTAAAAAAGTCAGCGCCAAATGAGAAAGATTTGAGGTTGCCGGCTTCCGCCTTTCAATTAAACGAAACGCTCACTATGGAGCCGCTCACAAAACAGCCCACCAAATGCGAAAGTATTCTCAGCAGCAGACAAAGGCATCTTTTTCACCCACCCTGGCCTGATCACCACCATCATCAGCATCTGTGTCACCAAATTTTACCTTTGTCATCATCAGCAACATCATCACCTTCTCAAAATAGTGGTTCAGTGTGCAGTAGAACAACTGCTTCATGTCACCCTCTCACTTATCATCATCACCACCTCCATCATCACTCCAACCATCACCCACCTCGTCATCGCCTTCACCACCACCGATCACCATTGACCATCACCACCATGAGCACCTTTTCACAACCCTCATCCATTCAAGCATTGCTCCATTCATTCCTCCTTCTTCCCCTCCTCTTGCTACTGCTCACCGCCGTCCAAGGTGAGTGTAACCACAATACAAAAGATGCTGCTCTTGCATCCCTTTTTTTTCCTTTCGCTATTTCAATGTGTGACAGTCATGAGTCACTGCACTTCACTTTTGTCGTCTGCAGCGAGTGAAAGTGTGCTTGCGTGCTTGCTTCTCAACTTCATAAGTGTGTCTCGGGAAAGTTGAAAGTGTGTCTGTGTGTTGAGGTGCTTTTCTTACATAGCATTGCTTATCGCTATTGCCTTTCTATTCTTTCTTACCCAGTTCTCTTTAATTGTCTTTGACTGACTGACTAATCACCCGGTCTGAGTCAGTGAAGCATTTTTTCCCTCTTTCATCAAATATTATTATTGCTTTTCTGTGTGTCCTAAAAAAGTTTTTATTTTTATTATATTACATAGGGAATGATGGTAGAATATTCAGTCATGTTTGGCAATCTTTTTCGTTCTAGACTAATCGTTTAATTTCTCGCCCAATGGAATGACCATAATAGCAGCAGCAGCAGCAGTTGACCCTTTTTGCCAGAAGCTGCAGCAGGCCGGCAATTCTGGCTGCTCATTCCATTCATCTTGTTAGATGAAATGATTAATCTCTCTATTTCTCTCATTTAGTCGTTTCTGCTCACTGCTTTTGTTTTGTGGCCTTTTTCACATACGTACAAACGAACAGTTTGAGTACGATTTGGGAAGTGTGCAGTAGTGTACAGTAGTTGCGAGTGGCGGTAAAATTGAGTACAGTTGAATGGCAGCAGCAGCAGAAGTAGTCCAGTGAAGCCAGTGAGATCAATCTCTTTTCCCCCTCCACCCACTTGCTATTGATTTGTATGCACTAGAGTGGCGGTAATATTAGATTACCACAGCAGGCAGGCTGGCAGTTAATTACCAGTCATTTTCAGACTCTGAATGTGTGTGCGTGTAATTCAGTAGTGGAAATAGAGGACAAGTATTGGTAGCTTTTTGCTAGGTACAAAAAAAGGAGAAAACTTCAGCCGTACTAAACAGCAGACTACTCTTCACCACTTGTCAGCAGTCAGTCAGCAGGCAAACACTTTGGTCGGTGTACTTGAGTTTTTGTAACAATTTTCCCCGTTTTCTATTTTTTTCTCAACCTAAAAATGAGCCGTTTTCAAAGAATCGTTTTGCACTTAGAACCGCTCTTTCTGAACACCTCTCTTTTTATTCTTTTCTAATCGAGAGTCAAATCTATGGCTCTGCTATTTGGTTTCTGCTTCTTCTTCCGCCGCTGCCGTTGAGTGCACCTCTTTCAGCGTTGCATTATTTATGATTGCTCTTTTGGGCAATGCTCTTCACTGCTACCACTGCTGCTGCTAATGTCTGCCAATAATTTCACCTTGCTGGTAATGCCCTTTGGTGGCTGCCGCTGGTTAGCTTCCTAGTACTCTCTCGAATCTCTCGCTCTCACTTTGCTTTTCAGTCAGAGCTTTCCAGCTCAGCTATCGTCAGCTCGCAAAACACACACACACTCGCCGGTCGTGTTCATATCTTTTTCCTGCTTCTACCTGCTTTTTATTCGGAAGACTTGTTCGGTGGCATTTGCACTACTTTGTTGCACGGCTTGTCTGCAGCGCAAATATCTCCACTCTTCATTCAACTCTTACTGCTGCTGATGTTGAAGTGAACGAAAAATTTCAATTGAAGCAGCAGCGGCAGCAGCTCAAACTCACCTGAACTAGCTCACCTAGCTCAGCTCTCAATTGACTTGTAATGGTGGTGGTGCATTGAATGTCTATTTACGAGCACGATCTTGGTGCTTTGAGAGAAGGAGAACGAGCAAGCTAGCTGGCTGCCAACAGCAGCTAAACATCGCATTAGCTTGCAGCAACACTTAGGCAGCATCCATCGAATGGAGTAGAGTAGAGTAGAGTGAAATGCCTTGCTCTCTTACTGTCTCTGTCTGTGTTAGTGTACCCCCCATTAGGCAGCAACAGCAGCACATCACCATTCAGAAGAGAAGAGCAACAACAACAACACACACACAGACAATTTGTACATGGAAAGGATGGTGATGGTGGTGATAGTGGTACTACATCACCTAATGACCAAACCTACTTCCACTACCGCCAGACAGCTTTAGCTCTCTAGCTCACTCTCTATTTGCATTCCATTATCTGCCCATCATCTGCATCATCGGTGTTTGCAGCTGCTTTGCCAAGCGTTAAACGGCCGCCGCCGATGCTTTCTGCCTTTCCGTCTGGTCAAAAACATTTCCACCGGTGCACCACTTGTCAATGTTGGGCTGTTTTCGTGTTCAGTTCTCTGTTTGCCTTGTCTGACAGCATCTCTTTTTTTCTTTTCCTGCTCATCATCATTTAATGGAGCAAGGTTGTTGCTACACATCCGCAGACCAAACTGTCTGCTAAAAAATGTATCTGCTGCTGAAGAATGCTGTGTGCGCAATGCTTCATCGTTTTTGCCTCTGTCAGCTACTTTTTCTGGGCCATCTGTTTTTGCGGACTCTTTTTGCTGTTTTAGCATCTTCACTACCACCACTACAACTGCTGCTGCCTGTGATTGCCAGGTCTGAAGGCTGTTACCTGTTCATTCATGTCACCTGGAGACAGCAGCAGCACCAGCAGCAGCGTTCAAAGCCATTGCCAAGCATTATAACATTGTGTAACATGTGAGGCAGCATTTATTGTTTGGCAGTGAACGCTGGCTTGCTCTGCCTTTTTTGTGTAACAATCGTGACATTTCAATCTTTGATCTAGTATTTTCACTTTTTTATTGCTGCTCTGCGGTAACTCTGTAGCAACAGCAGCACCCGCCACAGAATAAAAAGTACGTGACTAGCAACGTTTCCTTCCCTCTCCTCCCCCTTTTGGTTGCTGGCCACTGACCGACCGGAGGTGGTCTTCTCGCTGATGGGTAGTGGTGGTGGTGATGGCCACCATTAGTGAACCACTTTAAAGTAGACGACACAAAGTTTTGGGTTGCCCTGGCAGCCACAGCAGCTTTGCTTCAAAGTCGCCGATCAAGTTGTAGTTTTAAAAATCAGCATCACCATTAATAACTTTAGAGGAACACAACTGCTGCTGCTAAAAACTTGCGCTAAGACTTTTAGCTAGAAAAAAACTTGCAAAGAATTTTTTTGCTACAATTTCGCCCGGCCAGTTGACAATGAGATTAAAGGTGGTGGTGGTGGTAGGCATAGAACAAGATAAAGATGCCTAAATGTGCCTTATTTCAGCTGTCCCCAGTTCTTTCTCTCCTTTTTTCTCCGCCAATTTATCATACATTCTGCGATTGGTCATGCTGATTTGGTGGACATAGGTGCTTGTGCTTGTGGTGGTGGTGAGCTGCGTTTTGCAATCTTTCACAGTCTCCCTCCTTTTCCCTTCTTTTTCTTCCCTCTAATCCTTGCACCCTTCATCATCTCTGGCTGCATCAAACTCTCTTTTTTAGCAGTGTCTTGAGCTGTCTGCACCCCACTTGATGATGAATTACTACTGCTGCCATTACTAGCCAGCCAGTGCAGTCTGGCCAGTTTTGGGGGTAATCTTTCTCCCTTTCTCTCTATTGTAGCAGTATCACTTCATCTCAAGAAGGCCTGACCATCTTTACTTGCTTGTACACTAAGACTTTGCAGAAAAGAGAAAAAAGATTCAAAGATTCAAAGATTCAAAGCGTCTGCGCCGGGTGGTCGTGCGGCGGAGTCCACTGCGGCGTCCACTGTTGCGGCTTCAGAAGTGGTCAGTGAGTGAGTGAATGGCCACTGCAAACAATGAGTTCTTTTTTGGCCAGGCGCTCTTTTTTCTTCTTTCTTCTTATTCAATGGTGGCCACGAGTTTGCCCAGAGAAACGACTGGTGGTGGTGGAATGTGTCAAGGGCATGTGAGCTATAGAGTGCCCCTCTCTCCCTCTTTATATAATCATTACCAAGGCTACTTTTTGTTGTTGTTGTCTTCTTCTCTTTCACCTTTGCCCGAGAGAGAGGGTGAGGGTGAGTGCTGCTCACTGCTGTGAAACCTGTCGAGCTAGCTTCAGCTTCAGCTTCAATGAGGCAGCAGACAAGCCGATCACCAGCACTACCACCACTACCACTGCCACCAGTGCTGTTGCCTGCATTTGCCAACAAGCAGAGAGTTGAGTAGAGTTTGTTTATTTTCTTCCGACGCGTCGAAGACTTTGAAAACTGAACGACGACGACGGTTGACCGGCAACTCAACTGCATCTCTGAGGTTGCATTCAGTGCTCCACCGACAAGAGCAGGGTTTGCTTTTTTTTTGTTGCTCAGCTGCTGTTGCTGCACCAAGAATTTAAGCTTCCCACTCTCTCCCTCTCCTTGATTTGTTTGCATTCTGCATCAGCGGCGGTAATGGCGCTGTGGGCACTAAAACTCACCTGAGTTCCTTTTTCTCCTTCCTTTTCTCTACCCTCGCCAGCATATTTAGTGGTGGTAGTGGCCGATGAGGAAAGCCACATTCTCTCTCTCATTTCAATAAAGCTGCAGCAAACACACAGTCGATTAAACGTGTGTGTGTTTGCGTGGATTCCACACTGCCCACACTACTCTGCCGTGGTGATAAAAGCAACCTGAACGAAGATTGACTGAATGGATAACAGTGTGCTTGTTGTGTTTAGGGGCCACCACTTAGCCACTTTGTTTAGTTTTCTTCTACTCTCTCATTGTTCTTCAGCAGCTTATCAATATCCGACCGTAATTTGCTGCTGCTGCTGTTGTTTGTGTGTGTTTGTTGTGCATAATCTGAGCCAGTGTGTTCACTTCACCTTGCCCTCTTTTCATTTACTCCCCCTCGCCCATTAGCCCCTCTTCTTCTTTTCCGGAAAGCGCATCTTTGCTTTTGTGATTGCGGATCTCCATTACCATCATCATATTTTATCCTTAACGGCGCTCTCCTTCTCCCTTTCTTCTCCCTTTCTCTTCCATTGTTTGCTCTGCTCCATTTATAATCATTAGGTGATGCTGTTGCAAACTGGTATGTGAGTGTGTGTGTCTGTAAAAGTTCACATTTAGCTGCTTTTAGTCGGCAAATACAATTTTTCCCTTTTATCTTGCTGTTCACTTTTTGGCTTTGTTTTGTTTCTTCTTTTGTTTTGTTTTTAGTTTTTCTTTAAGAAGGTTCATTAGAGTGAAAGTGGTGGGAAAGGTGTTTATCACTGGCGGTGAAGAAAGAGGGGGACTTTTTGAATGGCTGCTGTCTGCCAATTCAACTTTGAACTTTTCTACCCACTTTTTCTCAATGAGCAACATTTTTTATTCTTTTTTTGTTGAAAAACTTGCCCTGCTGATTGGGTCGATTGAAGGCAGTAGATTAGCGTCAAAGTTTCCCCTCTTTTTGTTTTCATTTTTCTTCTCAAAGTAAGTAGTACCAGTCAGTAATTCACCACCGGCCAAAGAAAAAAAAGAAAAGGGGGCTTTTCTCCACTTTCTTGCAACTTTCAATGCAGCTTTCTCTCTGATAAGTCTTTTCCCTTTGACTGGTTCTTTCACCTTTGTGCAAGAATATTGACTGCTGCTGCTGCTGGCGTTGGCGCTGTAATTCGGCCATAATTAGACGAAGCACTTAGTTTCTGGCGACAAGCTTGTTTGCCAGCTTGTTCGCACTGCCACAGCTTCGATCACCTCAGTGAAAGAGAGGAAACGATAGAAAGTGAGAGAGTACCTCAGCGCCTCAATTTATGGACTTGGCCAGGGCCAGCAGCAGCAGCAGCTGTTGAAAAGCGAGTGGCTGGTGCTAGTGCCCATTGCTTTTGCTGTTGTTGCTGCTGTACACTACAGCTTTTATTCTTTTATTCTCTTTAAGTGCGATGTGAACACCACAGCACTCTGTGGAGTGTAGTAGCAGAGAAAGTTTGCTCTGTGTTGTCAATCTGTCTGTCGTATAAATATTAATATTGCCCAGATAGAGACAGTGAAATGAGAGGAAAAGAGAAAGCGAGGGCAAAAGATCGAGCGACCGAGGAAGCGAACATTCCTTTCTCCCTCTCTCTCACTCCGATTCCGTCGATAGACCTGTCTGCTCTCTCACACACACATTAACTCTGCGACCCTGGTTTCAGCTGCCTGCCTACCTTATGGTCATATTTGGGCAGGTTGCCCCATAGCTAATGGCAATTGGCTCTCTCTAGCTCTCTCACTCTCATTCAGCCAGCCAGGCTGCCAATCCAAACCTTAGGGGGATATTCTTCTTTGGACAGCAGGCAGGCAGGAAGGCAGTGAGGCAGGTGTGTAGACACTAACTTCATCCCCCTCTCACTCTTCTTCTTCTGCGCCGCAAGGGAGTTAGAATTTAGGCAGCAGCAGTGTTATGTGAGCGGCTGTAGCAAGTAGCTCAGTGGCTGTCATCTGACATGCCACCACCACCACCACCAGTGAACAATTCTCTCTCCTGAATCGTGGCCTCTTTTTTGCTGCTGCTGCTTTCTCCTAATGGCGAGGATTAACGGAAGATAGAATGAATGAAAAAGAGAAGAAAGGAGCGCCGAGTCTTTAATTCCTGGTGATATATCTTTATATCTCTGTCTGGCCATTTGCACTGCATTTTTGTCTCAGCAGTTAATAGTCTGTGTGTGTGTGTGTGTGTGCAGAAAACAGACGAGCAGCAGTAACATTTGTATTTGGCAATTTATATTTTGGATCTTTTTTATTCCTTCTTTGCTGTTTGTGGTTATGAGATGGTGCCGATTTGTCAACGACAACGCCGAACAACATTTTATGTGCTGCTACTGCTGCTGCTTTATACAGAAGCACAAACATGATCTGATTTTTTGTCTTAGTTTTCAGCAACCGAAAAGCAACCGAGAAAGCCAATTTCTTTTTTTGTGCAATGTCATGTTCATGTTTGTCTTTAATTTTTTAGCAGTGTCGTAATGGTGGCAACCTCGATGAGATGCACTTGCATCTGCAGCTGCTACCTCTCTTTGATTCTCAGAATTCTCAACTTGTTTTTTACTTACCTACTTTTTTGCAAAAAAAACTTTTTACTCGGTTTTTTGTCGTTGTTGTTGGTGTCCACAAGTGAGAGCTCTAAATTTAGCACCAGAGAAGCACCTCCAGAATGACGCACACGTAGCCTAGATTTGCAACACCAGCACCAGCAGCAGCAGCAGCACTTTATCTATGCTAATACATTGGCGTAGTTCCATTTATCGTCTTCATAAATCGTCATTTGTTCAGCTGCTGTTGTCTGCCTGTTCTTTTGGCCAGCCAACACTGGCTGGACACTTTAGGCTGCTGCTGCTGCTCTCTTCCTGGTGTGTGGCCCACTGGCCATCTCTATGCTCTGTGCTCTCTCGTTTGAGAACAATTTGCTGTGACATATCTGCTGGAGTGAGGCAGACACAGGCCAACACCGGCCAGTCCTCGACTACCTACCCACCAGCACCGTCGTGCTAATGAGAGTGCATTTTTGTCTATCTATCTACCTTTTTTCCGCTACCGTTGTCTGTCCCCTCTTTCTCCTTCATTTTACTACTGGCCAATTAAATCACACTCACACACAGACAGGCAGACAGTCAGGCACACACTTACTCCAGATAGGAATGGAAGTTTTTTCCCTCTCTTTTTCCCACTCTCTATTAAGAGATTTTTCCCCTCTACTGGACACAGCGGCAGTTTTGATATTGCTGCTTCTGTAGTTGCCTTTTTTGTCGACGAGCCCAAAAACTTGGTGGCTTCTTCCTCTTTTTCTCTGTCGCCGTTTTAGGCAAAAAGTGTAGTGGTCAAGAGTTTTGCCTGTAGGTATTTCAGCTGAAGCCAGCCAACTCATTTGTCAGAGAAGAGTACTTTCTGAGATTTCTCTTCAGCTTTTAGCCACCGGGCAGGACACTGTGACTTCTTTTTAGTTTTTTTTGAACACTGCAGACCGCTGCAAAGATCACTCAAAGCTAAGTGATCTCTCCTGTGTTCTCCTGTCTCTTTCTTTTTTCCTTTTTTTGTTTTTCAGTGACCACCAGTGTCATTGTGTTTGGGCAAAAGGACGTCAGTGTCGAGCACTTTTCCATTAATTACTGCTGCTGCTGCTGATGTTGTTTCTGTTCGGTGACCCTTCTTAACTTAAACTCCCTTCTTATTTCTATTCTTTTCTCCCAGTCTAATTTCTATTTGATCAGCACTTTTTTCTTTCTATTGAGTGCCGGAGCTTCACTCATGTCTAGTGTCTTGTACTGTTGTACACTTTCTGGTCAGTCTAGCTTTCAGCTTTTCTTCTTTTTTCTCGGTCATGCTTGCATTGTTTTCGCTTAATTTGCTCCTCTCTGATGCTGCATCTCAGCAATTTTTTACTCTTTCAACATTTTTTTTATTATTACTTTTACCAACATTTTCTAGCCCCTTATTTTCCTTTTTTGCCCTTGTTTTTGCCAATGCTGTTTGACAACACACACACACAGTCCACACAGTCCGTTGACCGCCGCCGCATCCGCATCGCGCGATGCTCGCCGACGACCATGCTGTGCTGTACAGTGTGTGCACTGTACATTTGGTGCTGTGCACTTGCCAAAATTGTAAGCAAGCCCAGAATTCGCAAAGTCAATTTATAAATGATCGTTTTCGAAGCGAGCTGCTCTCTCTCTCTCTTTCTTTCCTTTTCTCTTTTTCCAAAGAGATCTCAGCATCCATTTTCATCTGCTGCACTGGCAACAGCAGAATCTAGGCTAGAAATAGTGGTCAACGGCCAGTCAGTGAACGGATGCCAGAGAGTGCCTGCTGCTGCTGAGAGAGTGAGGGCTTTTAGTCGAATTCTGCGCCACTGCCCATCTACTATTTGACCACACCATCACCACCACCGACTCGATAATTGATGACCAGTAAATTGAAGAATTTAATAGTTTTTCATTAATATACATTAATAACTGTTCATACATTGGGCATTTCATTTCATTTCCATTGCTTCCAGTTATAATTGCTCTCGCTTATTCGCTGTTTCTTCCACTCTCTATTTGCAAAGAGTCAGTTTGCTCTTCTTTTTTTTCATTCATTTAGATTCAATCGCCATTTAATTGGAAAATTCCTTTAAATATTTTTTTATTGCTGTTAGTCGAGCAATTATTATTATTATGTGGTGATTATTATTATTATTACTGCTGCTCCAACTCAAACTAAAAGAAGACTGCTATAATCTCTCGTTTTGGTGCCTTAGTTTGGGTGTGGGAGAAATAGTGAAAGTTTTTTTCTGACGTCAAATTTTTGTCTTGCTTTGCTTTAGGCTATCGATAAAGATTTAGCTGTGAGAGTGGTTCGACATTGGCGTTGCCCTAATGAGTGGAGGCCGACAGAGCAAAAAAATGGGTGAGCTAAACAACTTCAGAAGTTAGGTTTCTTTGACAGAGTCAATTTTTTGTTCTTTTTATTGAAAATCAATATTTTGTTGCCAGTTCTCTTTTGCATAAAGTTGACATGATGATATCTGCTAACCGCAACTTTGAAAGGTGATATTGTACCTTCTTTTTGCAAAATTACTTTGTTTCTTTTCTCATCAACAAAAAGTGTGTGTTTTCCTTCTGCCTGCTTGCTAGGGGATAATATTCAATTAAAAGCACTTCTTCATCTTTATTCCACTTCAGGCACACAAAGTTTTTTCTGCATCACTTTTTCTTCTTTTTCACATTATTACATTATGCAAAAATTAAATTAATTCACAATCCATTTACGAGGAATAGAGAGAGAGACTGTAAGGCAGAGCAAGTACAGTACACACTCTTCAAGCGTCTTTAATTTGCCGACAGTTTCCGATTACGCTAGAAAAAAATGAGAAAAAGAGAGAGAGGGAGTCACAAACCGAGAAAGCACCAAGCCTCCTTGTTAGTGGACGGAAGAAGAGGGTGAAAGTCCCGGTCCTTAGCAATTAACGAGAGAGAGAGAGAAAGAGAAAGGAGCCACTTTTCTGTCAGGCTTAATAATAATAATATTGTACTGCTGCTGCTCTTACCTCAGGACTCACCGCAGAAAGAAAAGCAAAAAAGAAGCAGAAAGAATATTATTACCTTCTTTGCTTTTGGCGGCTGTTGCTGCTGTTCGGCCATTCTTTTCTAGGGTGTGCTCTACTACTCACTTGAACGGCAAAATATGGGGAAAAATAAGGAGAGTCAATGGTGCACTTGCATATCATTTCAGCAGAAGTGTAGTATTGCATCTAATTGTTTCTGGAATAGTATAACTTTTTCTGGCTACACTGTTTACTGGTTTTTTTGCGGTTCTGAATATCCAATCTTCAAACAAGATTTTTTGTCTCGTGTTTAGGAAAAAAATTGCAGTTTTTTGGGTAGTTTTTCAGCAGCAACAGAATGACGCGTGGCTTTTATGGTCGACATTTCCCAAAACTGAAACGGAAAGAAAACTACCCTGTTCCACTATTGTTGTATCCACGCGTCGGCGATTAATTGCAAATGTGTGGTCGCTGTCGTCATCGTTTTTGTACCCAAAAGTGTGCTGGATTTGCATGCCACCCCCTCTTCACAACCAAACTTTGCGTGCCAATGACGCCATTTTCTGGTGATGGTGGTGAGCTTGACATGCACCGAACAGACAGTATTTCATTTTATTGTAGAGAGACCAGAGGGCTGCATTTTCATCAGCCTGTCTGTTCGTGGCATTGTAAAATTGATGTTCTCCGGACAAGGTAGAAGAGCCCAATTGCAAGTCGCGTGCTGCAGTTTTTATGGTTTTTAAATGTAAATTTTTCATTTTTTACACTGATTTGCTAGATTAAAATTTTAGTTCAATAGTGTTAAGATTTTTTTTTTAGTTTTGTTGTTTAATTTTTTTCTGTCGTCATTGTCAATGGTTGTCGTTGGAAACTGCTGTTTCTGCTACTGATTTACCATTAGCTAAATAAAATAAACTACTTTTGAAATGAATATTACCATTGTCTAAGATTAGCCAAGATTTTAGGAGACGTCAAAACTTTGTACCTAATTTTAGCTAATAGTAGATTTGATAACTTAGACAAACTAAAAAGTACTATTTACGTTTCCTCTGACGACAGTTTCTCTTGATGACAGTCAGAATAACAAAAATGAAAAAAGGTTAATAATTTCATTTGAATATCGATTAGAAAATTTGCCACACACACTTTGTTATAATTGCCAAAATTGTCTGCTGAGTCCATTGACTTTTTAATTGTGTAATTGAAGAAGAGACTGATTTTGTTATAATTTTTATATTGGGGAAGTAATATTGTCGCACGCAAAGAGACACATTGGCAAAGCAAAGGTCGATTATTGCTGGCACTGTCTGTGTGCTTATGTAATGCAATTGCCAACTGATCAATCTTCCCACTACTTTTCTTTTTCTTGTTGCGTTTTCTGTTGATTATTGCGCCACTGAGCGGACTCTTTCTTTCCTTTCCTCCCCCATCACTCTGCACCCCAAAAAGTACCAAGTGCCACTTTGGGCCAATTAAGCCGGAGCGGAGCAAGGAAAAGGACAAGCTTTGCAATCCTTTGGGATTCTGCTTCCTCCAGTGCACCACACACACACACACCACACTTGGAATCCGCTAATTGCGGCCAAATTGTTTTGCATTATTTATTCGCCATTGGCCATATGTGATTCGGTGGTGGTGGTGATGGTGCTGCTGCTGGCCGCACTTTTCCTTTCTTTTTGTCACTACTCCTCTCCCTTCACATTGCTTGTCATTTTTGCATGCAAAGTAACTATTTCGACAATTGCTGAATAATTAGATTATTAATAATTAAAAGACTAACTGGAGAGACAGTGGCTAGGGCTGCTGCTGCTGCTGCTGCTCGTCCTTTCAATTAGTCAAACAGCTATCCTGCACTTGCTCTGTGCCTTTTGATTATGTTTATTAATTATTTTGGCTCTAGCTGTGCTCTGGCTTCTTGTTGTCTTCCTCGTTCTTTCTCTTGCTGTAGTTTTTCATCTCTAATCAAAGTCACCATTTTTTGCTGCTGCTCTCCCTTTTTTATTAACGATGTCATTAGGCTCCACAACACAGGCAAATTTGTGGCTCCTTCAATTGAATACTAATTTGCTGTTGTTGTTGTGAGTTTTTTGAGCACTGATTCAGACGGTTTTACACCGTGTTTTACTAGTGAAGCAGTTTTGAGGGGCACCTTTGACTTTTCAAAAGTTGAACTTTTTTGGGCTTTATTGATTTGCTGCTGCTGCTGAACGGTGCTCGTCGACACTGCCATTTTATCACTATTTGCCCTTCGCTTCATTCAATCTCTAGTGACACAAGGTTTCTCATTTTCTCTCTTTCTCTCTCTCCACTTTGCAACTCACACTTGTCTGGCAGTTTTAAAATGGTGATTGATGAGAGGCTCGGTGTCTGCCTAGGCACTCACACAGGCACAGGCACAATTGCAGACGGTGCAAAGTTGTGAGCAAACTGCTGCCAGAAGTGGTGCAAAGAAATTTGTATGTCAGAAAGATTTGCCTGCAGATTGATTGGCCAGTGGCCACACACACACACACCGTGGTCAGTGCAGAAGGTTTTGATAAAATCTTCCTCTCTCTCTCTTCATCCTTACAAATTACGTTTGGCAAAAACAAAAAGCACTGTTGCAAATGAACATCTAGGCATCTTCTTTCCTGTTATTGAGAGCAATTGCTGCCATAGCTGCAATTACTATTTTGTGAAACTCCTTCGTCTTCACTGTTCGACCTAAGAATCCTCTCATCCTTCCCTTTTTCTCCTAGTCCTCATCTATTCTGCTGCTGCTGAATGATTGATTAGCTGTTATCTACTACCAGAAATCTCGGGTGTCTTTCTTTCTTCTCAGTACTTTTGCATAATAATCACGCCAGGCATCTGAAGAAGAAAAGTTTACTCTTCTGGTACCCTGTTAGTTAGCTCAATTGCCTAGCTGATGCTGTTGCTGCTGCTCAATCGGCGGAGAAGTCATCATGAGGAGACTGACTGTCTGAGCAAACTATTTGACGCCAATTTATTTGTCCAACGTGTGCGCTCGTTATCGATGGGAAAAGGGAGGAGGCAGGAGGAAAGGGAATGAGTTCGATTCGATTATTTAGCCGTTGACCTCTCCATTCTTTCTTTCTATTCAGCTTTAGCTTCTAGATGGCTTAATTAGGACACAGCGAGATATCGTCTCTGTGTATTTGTGTGCCTTCACAAAATTGATTGCCAATGCTGCTGATGTTGGTGGTGTTAATTCTTTGCCGCCATCGTTCTGTTTGCTGATTGTTTGCCCGTTATTGGATCGGTCCCTCATTCACTAATGCAAAAAGACCCCGATTAAAACTGGCTGCCTGTTCTAAAACTAAAGCACAAAAAGTTCTAGAATTTCAGATTCAGTTTCCGGAACTTTGAATTTTTGCGTGGGATGATGAAAACAATTTTGAAGTGTTTTTGTTTCCCATTTGTGTAGTTGTCACTGTGGCACTATTGTTTTTTCTCTGTGTGCACACTACTTACTTGCCCCACTACTCATTACCGTCAATTGACGCGCGCATTTCACCGCCATCTCACACGTCACACGTCATTTCTTCTTCTTCTTCTTCAAGGATGTAATTTTGTTTGTCGATGTTTGTAAAGGAGAGTGTTGGGAGCCAGGGAGAGACCTGAGAGAGACTGCCATTGCCAGTTGTAAGTGAATTACCGCTCTTTTCTCTTTCCCTTGCGTCGTTTATTGGGCCAATCTGTCCGTTGGTTGCCTCTTTCTCTCTCACTTTCTCCCCTTCTGATTGCTCATTGGGGACAAATTGAATTATAAATCCTTGCCACTAGTGCCACCAGTGCCAGTGCCGTCGTCGTTGTTGAAAGCGTTTTTATTATCTTGCCCAGTGTGTTTATGTTTATGTGTCTGATGGTGTCACATCAACTACTGCAAAATAACCGAATAACAGCAGCAGCAGTATTTTTGGAACAGCGAAAAAAGTGAGTGAAGCACAGTGCGTAATGTGATTTGAAGCCTCCCTCAATGGCCTTCCATCTCTCTCAATATTCTGCCTCAATACGATTAAAAGCATCCCCAAACTTTGCTTCTGCTCTCACTTCAGGTCTCTGCATCATCGGATGCAGTCTATTGAACAATCTATTAGCACGGTCTAGTTCGGTGCATTTGATTTCGAAGAGTGCTAGTGCGAGAGAAAGAATGAGAGCGTTGTTGGGCTACTTTAGCAAAGCCCCTTGTTATTGAAACAAATGATTTGCTGCTGCTGCTGCTAGATTCTTCTCAGAATCTCGTTTGCTCTTTTCTGCCACTCAACTTTTTGTGCTTTACTTTTTTGTTCTCCCATTCCGGACGTCTGTTTATTTGCTTTCGTCGTCGTCGTCCTGAGAACGTGTGAAAATATGCGCCAAGCAAGAAGTACTTTTTACTGCCTGTGACACACACACACACAATCACCGGAGAGAACAAGTGAGCGAACGCGTAAATTACTAGCCGCAATCTGTTTCCGTGCAATGAGGGAACAACTCTGAAATGACCTTTTGGCAAGTTTGCTTGCCAGGAGTACCGCCGGCCTGCTTGACTGTAACTCACCCATGACCGCGTTTTGTGGTCGGCTGCTTCCTTCTCAGAACAAAGTTATTGGGTCCACAACATTGTACCCTCATTTCAGCACTGAGGGCCACCTTCCTAGGTGAATATCGGCGAGGTGTGTCGCACTTTGAGTGTGTGTTTGCCCACTTGCTGATTGGGGAAGCTTCTCTCCTTATTAGTTTGGCCAGGGGCACTAGAGCTGCTAGCACAGGCACTAGAGGCACTGTCTCGAATTGAGTCAGCCAGCCGAGGCAGAGGTCAAGCGCATCCAACACTGCTCTTTTCTTTCTTTCTTGGTCTGTCCACTCGACCTGCTCAAAGACAGTGCACACAGTCTCTTGATTAGATAAGAGGGAGGAGTGAGAGGGAATCTCAGTGCGCAGTTGCAGTGGTCGGCAGTGGCGGTATCATCACAGGCCTCCTTTTTGAGCGCACTATCTTTCACAAATTATTTTCCTTCTTTTTGTGCTTTTTGACCTACCGCGTTTGACAGAACTGTCACTGGTAGAATCATCATCAGATGCAAAACTGTCATTCATATCTTTTTTCCTCCTCATCTTTTGCTGTAGATATGTGTGTGATATTAGGGACTTTTTTTATTGGCGGTTTCTTTGATTTTTTTTCTGCTGAATTCAGTTTTTTTAGTGATTTGCCGCTTTATCAAAATGCTCACAACTACTGCAGCAACAACAAATATTTTTTGAATCATTTTTGAGCAGAATACAAATCTGAATGAAATTGGCAATTAATTAATAGAAAAAAACTTGCGGAATAAAAATTGATTAGAAATGATTTGCCAAACAGATCCTGTCAACAAGGTCATCAATGTCCTCATCATATTTTATTGCTATTCAATATAACTTTTTGCACCGGACACACAGAATTATTGCTCAAGCCAAAAGTCAAAACAGGTTACTGCTTGTGGTTTTCCTCTGTTCAAACCACAGTGACCCACTTCGATCGTTCAATCGCAAAAAAACCTCCAGTAATTCCTGGTTTATTTTTTTGCCAACTCTGTGACGACAATTGCACGCATTTGACAAGCTTTACCAAAGAGCAAGAGCAAATGCTTTATTTTTTTCTTTTTACGCCAAGAATAATAAAAGAGAGCGCAAAAGAAACAAGGCAAATCTGCTTAAATCGATCTGCTGCGACCCAACTGCGACCGCTAAATCTTCTCTTACTTTTGTACAGTCCTAGTCAGTAGTGGAATAAATGGAAGAAGAAGTAGAAAGAAAGAGAAAGAAGAATTTTTGACAAAGCGCTTCAATATTTTTCTTTTTTTCTCTGGTTGCCGCAACCAAAGAATAAGGAAGAAAAGATCGCACAAATATTTCATGGCCTTCCCCTTTCCCTGAGCACTCAGCATATGGCTTAGTTTTGCAAAAAAGAAGTATTGCCCACCGAGTGTACT
This sequence comes from Tyrophagus putrescentiae, assembly GCA_024499935.1. NCBI lineage: Eukaryota > Metazoa > Arthropoda > Arachnida > Sarcoptiformes > Acaridae > Tyrophagus > Tyrophagus putrescentiae. Next base: position 9,948,923 of record JAMZRA010000003.1, read on the forward strand.
GCATTTTTGCTGTACTTCTTGTTGAGGCCTCCTTTGTGTATGATTTATAACGGATTAGAAAGAGAAAAAGAGGAAGGGAAAGAAAGAAACCATACGCTTGGCGTTGAAAGACGATTCGCATTTCCAGTTAGTCAGTTACTCAGTCAGTCAGTCATTCAGTCAATGATTCGCTGTGACTGTGTTTCATCAGTGCCTCAACCTCGATCAGCAGCAGTGATGACAACACTGATGTGATTTTTATCATTTTTGTGCACTTGCTGATTTGGACTCGATTTTTGAATCTTTTGCCGAGCTTTTTTCTGCTTCTTCTGCCAAACATCTTAATACGAGCCTTCTTCGATGAGCTAGCCTAGATCTGCGCCCGGCTCAGCCAGACAGGCACTACTATCTCATTGGGCGCCAGCATAATCGATAGTCACGATGTGTGGAGAATGAATGGATGGATGGGATGTGAGAATCCCTGGTAATGCTCACATGCTATCATTAGGATGTGCACCACCGATTGAGATGTCGTCGTTGTGGCAGAGATCGAAGCCGCTGCTACGGAAAATCTGATGCAGAATCTGTGAAGCAAAGAAAGCAAAGAAGAGCAAGAGGAGATCCACTTGCACTTACGCTCAGTCTCTAGCTCAGTCTCTACTACTTCTGAGTAATGATCATCCGGGCGACACTGCTACTGCTACTGCCTCCACAAAGCTCCTGTTCTCTGTTTCTCTGTTTCTCTGTATTTGCTTTCACTTCATTCTGCCGTAGAGAATATTATTCAAATTATTGCTGCAATTGCCAATGTTGCTGCCGTCGCCGCCACCGCCGATGCTGTTCGGTCGTGCGCTTCCTCCTTCCTTCTTCTCTTTGCTTTCCTATTCAATTTGACTGCAGCAGCCAAGATAGATAGATGATTTTAGTGGCCTCACCGTGCAGCAGCAGCACTGTGTATCAGCTTTCTTCTTTGGAGTCCTTTAATTTATTTTGCATTATCTCCAGCAGCAGCAGCATTGTTTTACCCTCTTGCGCCCTCTCCTCTCCGCCGTCTAATGGACAAATTAAATTGATTCCTATTAGCTTGATAGAGTAGCTGGCTTGGCTTGGCTGGGGCAGAAATAGAAACTGGTAATAATAGGTAGTGCTGCCACGACCACCACCGCCACCATTAAAAGATGAACCGATTTCAATTTCGGGATTTGAAATCGATCAAATATGAAATTGTGTCGCAGTTGTGTTCGATGGCACAAACCACTCGGTGTGTGATTGTGTGCACAGTCTGGCGCTTTCTTTTTTCTTTTTTTTCACTCCCTTTTCTTTTCTGATTCCATTTAATTAAGTGTGCTTCTTTCTTGCCTTCTATTTTATCTTTAGCAAAATTTTTGTCAATTGTTCTCGCGCCCACAGCCACTCTACATTACATTCGCATTTTTGTTCAGCACATTTTTGAATCACTTTTGAACCACCATCGCCGAAAGCATTCACTTTGTGTGTGTCTGTTTGCTCAGTGATCACTTTTGAAAAAGTGAAACCAAGGCCTGGTCTTTTCTGATTCTAAAGTCCTCAGAGCTTTACATGCACTAAAAAAATTTTAGCTGTCATTGTAGTGGTAGCGTTTGTGTTTAAATTGGCTGTTAAAGCTCGCTTTCAATGAGCAAGAAAAAACTCATTTTTACTCAAATATCGTTTTCTTCTTCTTTTTCTTTGGGGAATATTCCGCCGTTGATCACTAAAACTTTGTTTTTATTACTGTTTCAACTACTTAAAGTATCGATAGTTTTAAAAATTTTTGTCTTTTCTGAACTGGTCATTCTGGTCACCAACTTTAACTTCCTATTGCTTTTACTTTTGTTTATTGTTTGCACTTTCTATGTCAGTAATTTGCTTTCTTTCTGGTGTGTTTAATTAAATCAGGATTTAGTCAGTGCCACTTTGACATAAACTTCAACAGCATTGAAGAGTGTTTGAAATGGCAGTAGTAAAATTGGCTTGGCTTCTGCAGCTTTTGCAAAGCAGAGACACACTAAACTAGTGGAAAGCTAAAACTTTTTTAATCGGCCACACTCTCAAATTGCTTTGACTACAATTCCACTTGACGACTACTACCAAGTGACTTCAAGCTTGCTCTTTTATGCTGTGTGTGTTTGAAAATTGCCTGCTAGATCGAGTTTGTCTGCCCATTTCTTTCCTTCATCCCTGAAAAGTCAGCCAGCCAGTCTTTTGCTTATAATTTTATTATTTTATATCAGCCAAATTGCCCGCCTGCTCATCTTCATTTGGAAGCACAAACACACACACACACTCAGAGCATATAAAAATTTTAAAAAGTGGATTATCGTTAATTGAATTATTGGCAGTCTGAGTCTGCAAAACTATTTCCTCCACCAACTTCTCTGCCGCACAACTTGCTCTGGGGCACACATACAGGCAGACAGCAAACTGTACAGTTTTTGTTGTACAGTAGACTTTTGGTTGCTGCTGCTGCTAATGTTGATTTGGCGCAAACAGAGAGCAGGCAGATTAAGCTGCAAAGAGGAAGTTTGGCGGTAGAATCTTTGGGCCTGGTGCACTTTTTCTCTCTGGATTTTTGCTTTTGCTTTTGCTGTTGGAAGCCTCAAAGTCTCGGCTTAGCGGCAACAACGGCATTAGCATCACCATCAGCATCACAGCAGCATCAGCCCTTGCTCTATAGCTAATTAATAGCAGTCCAATTAAACATTGGCGCCATTTAATCTCTTGACTTAATTCTCTTCTCCCTCTCTTCCTGCACCACACTAATTCTCTCAAACCTCGTGGGCACAGTGGGCCATTTAACACATCCACACTTGCACAAATAGTTAGGCTGGCACTGAAACACGCCAGCACTGATCTGCTGGGGCCTAGGCTAGGTTGATAATTTAAATTAGGGGATTAAAGCAGCGGGGAAAAGCTGAGGCGCACCGGGTGCGCAGTGTGGGGCACTGGAACCTTCAGCGCCCAACCAGCTCTATTCATCTCTGAATAGGCAATGAATGAATCCTCTCTTGATTTATGGACTTTGGGTCGTTGTTCTCTTCTCTTCTCTGTTTTCTCATCAGTTGAGTCGGCTGTTCACCCAGTGGGTCACACAGCAGTTGTCAATGTTGCTGCTGCTGATTGAACGGCAATTGCCTTTTTGAAGATTACCAAATTGACAGCGACAATGAAATATTTATGCTAAATGAAAATTGCATTTTAGGACTTTTTTCCCGTTTAAAATTCAACTTTTTTATATTAGCAAATGCTTTTTGTAACCTTTAGTTGTCCGGATTTGCTTTTTTGCATTTTTTGCAGCTGTGCTTGCTAATCGTTTGTGAAAAAAAAACGTGTCTGGTTCAGATCAGTAAAAGAAAGGGCACTAGGCCATTGGTAGATCTGGTTTTTTCTTGTGCCTGTTTTGTTTAATTTTCTGATTGGTTGTGTTTGGTGCCGGTAGTGCTTGTTTTTTTGCTAGATTGTGTTGATTGTCTGTATGTTCAAGTTTGGTGCTAGTTTGCAAGAATCAATTTAAAAATAGTGTTCTGGTAAAAGAAACAAAGAAAGTACATTATTTTTTGCCATTTTATAAAACAACTACTTTGCCTAGTGGGAAAACAAAATCAAGAAGAATTTGAATAAATTGTATTGTGGCTTCAGAGTTTTTTCTCTCTAAGTCATTGGCTCAATTTTCACAATGGGTTTTTCAAAGATTTTGTTTTCCACTACATCTGATTCTTTTTTTATATCTTCAAATGCGTGTCAATCGACAAAACTAGTCTGCCTTTCTCTGTCAATTGAATTTGCAGTTGTAGTTGTCTCGTCTCTTCTCTTTGTCAGTCTTTTGCTTAAAAATTTTGCTCGATTGTTTTATTTGACTGCTGCTCCTCTGGTTCGTTTGCACTGTCTGTCTGTCTGTCTGTCTGTCTGTCTGGTGATGTCCTGCAAGTAACTGCTTCTTCCTTTTCTTTTTCAAACGTTTTCCCATTTCACGGGTTGTCTCAGTTGATGCCGTACACTGTGCACTGAAAGAAACAAAAATGTTTTTTCATGCTTTCCTAGTAAATTCCCCTGGTAGTGCCACGTTCTTCCATTTTCCTTTTCTTTTTAGTATTCTTCTTCTTCCTCTTCCTCTCTTTGGCTCAGTTTGTTGCCAATTTTTGAGTAGACTAGTTTTAGTTTATTTTATTTTATTTTTAGTTTACTTGCAATTTACTTTGTATCTTTGGTTGTCACACACGCTAAACAAGAGCGCACACACTGTCCCCACAACTCTTCGTTTTGCTCTGTTTTTGTTTGATGATGATCAGCACAGTGTTTTGTGTGTGTGTGCGATTCCCACTACGACTTTTTTCCTTTTTAGTAAATTTTAAACAAAATTTTGCACTGGCAACTGAAAGTCCGGGAGAAGTAGTTCTCGGTAAAAATCAGCAAACTGCGATTTTTGTTTTGGTTCCAATTGAATTGCGTTTTACTTTTATTATTTTTACTGCTGCTGCCGTTTCCTCTTTTTTCCAAGTGTAAAAGGCAACTTTAGTGGTGGAAGTATCACCAGTAAACAGAATTATTAATTTATAATATAATATTCAGCAGCAGTAGCCAACAGTAAGATGCAACTTTTAATTTGATTAATTTGATTTGAAATGAAAAACTTAATTAGGAAGGAGACTGCCGCTGCTGTTGCTGATGCTGCCGTTGTCGTCGTCGTCGAACGTCCTGCTCGGATAAAAATCCTGTTCTAATATATTGGAGAAAAAGTGCAAAGCTCCAATCAGTTAGAAACTTGATTCCTAATATATTGGAGACATGCAATTTTGAATGGCCAATATAACTGAGGTTTTTAGAAAAAAGTTCCTAATACTTTTGAAACAATTTTCAATTTTGTTAGGAAAAAACTTCTAATTACTCCAGTCATATTTCAATAATAGTTCATTTGATTTCAAATGAGTTTGAAAAATACTTCAAGTTTATTTGTAATAACTTTGTTAAGAATAAGGAAAACAACTTTAAAAAATAGAAAGAGTGAAACAGCACAAAATAATTAGATAAGTGAGAACATGTAAGCAAGACTAGCACTTTGACCAGAATCAGCAGGTGCTTTACTTGTTGTAAAATGAAAGTGGCTCTCGCTAATGAAAGTTCTGGTGATGGTGGCTTGTATCTTGTTCCAAGATTCTTCATTTGACGATTTTGATCTTTTGTACTTGGCTGATTCCACGATGAACTGAAATTAAACCCAATTAGTTTACAGTTAAAGTAATACATTTCATAAAGTTACGGCCCTTATTGGTAGTCGCCAATGATGATAAACTTGAAGAAGATTCTACAAAAATAGCAAATTTACATTTGAGTTGCAGATAAAATTCTGTTTACCACTGAAAAGTAAGCTTGAGGATGATGAGGCTTTTTGCTGCCGTGGACTTTCTTGAAAAAACTTGAACTTCCGAAATTGGTGATAACATTGTTTAGAGATGATGATGGCAAAATTGGCGTTGATAAACTTGGATGTGAAGTGTTTGCACATAACAAAACAAAATATCAAAACTCAAAGAAAACCAAATATCAAAATCTCGAGAGTGAAATGAAAACACGCCAGCACGCTGTTTGCGTCAGTGGGCTAGTCATAAAGTACGTTATTTTATGATTTTTTCAGAAGAAAATGCTTTCATTTTAGAAGTGCGCGTTTGGAAGTCTAATTTGATGAACAAGGTCTTTGTTGCATTCGGAAAGCCTAGTTAGAGTATAACACACCTAAAAGCAATGTAATTACAAATACCAAAATCTAAAGTTTTGTTCCAATCTATTTGAATGCTCAAATATATTAGAGATTTTTGTTCCTAACTGATTGGAGACTTTATAAAACTCTAACTTATTAGAACGTTCAAATATATTGGAATAAAATTTCTAATATCATTTTACAGCTAAACTATAATTTCGCATTATTTCTAATATATTTGAACGTTCTAAAATATTTGAAAGTTGTCTCCATTGTATTTGAATGTCCAAATACATTAGAACAGGATTTTTATCCGAGTGTCAACATTTTCCTTTTGCTCCTTAGTTACTCTTTGCTTTACTTTTTCTTTTCTTCACTTCGTTTCACTTTACTTTTAGTTGCCTTCTCTTCTCTTTACACTTTTCAAGTGCTTCTTTTTCTTCTTCTTCTCCCCTTTTGCTCACCAAGGACCGTTGCAAATTTGGAAAGATTCACTCTTTCTCATTTGTCGCCAAACCGTCTTTGATTAGAGAAAGAGACTCTACAGTCACTGGCTAAATAATCACGGTTAAATAATTTTAAAAATGCCTCGCATTCATTAATCAGAGTCAGTTGCCAGCAAGTGATGCTCGGCAACTCGGCAGGCACTACCACTATCATTGAGACTGTTAGAAGGAGAAAAATTAGTCCCAGACCTAGTCAGAAGTACGAAAGAGAAGGAAAAGAGAACTTGCCAAACTCGATGGAGTGTGTCAGTGTCGATGTGTCTAGAGTCTGATTTTGGGTGGCACTTTTCCTGACTGCAATGTTGGTGCTGTTCCCGTTGTACAGCAGTGTACAGCAGCATCATTGAAGGCAATTGATGCGTCTCGGGCATGCAACTCACTTCGTTTCACTCCTCAACTGCCAAGGTGAAATGTTTACCCAGTGATCTAAGATGACATGGATGCTGACAGCAGTACTAGCAACAGCATCAGCAGCAGTCTAATGTGCATCGCATGTACCACTGCCATCACCGTCATCAGTCTATCAATATTTGCTTTGGCATTCAATTAAAATTCGACTTGTCACAAATTAAAATAAATTTTGTCTTCTTTTTCTCATTGGCAGGCACTGAATGACATTCTTGCTCAGTGAGCAGTGTGCCTATGCCTGTATCACTGCTTGAAAGTATAGAGAGTGTGTTTGTATCAAACTCGAAAATCACATCACCGCCCAGCAATTGGTTGGTGAGCAAAAAGAAATAGGAACCTAATTTAGTAGCCCATTGGAAAGGCAGCAGCAGTAAATTTCTTCTTGCCTAACTTACCAACTTCCACTGCTCAATCTGTTTGCTGTTCAAAGCAGAAAAAGCGATTGAGCCGCAAACATTGTCGCCTAACTCACTCACTTTCTTTTCACCCTTTGAACATTTACTCTGCCACCCTGCTATCATCTACTCTCTTTTTCCGATAATAATGTTTCTGAATCGATTAGTTTATGTTGATTTTAATATATCTTCTACTTCTCAAGGCTAGTTGAGAAGAAAGAAAGAAAGAGGAAAGCACAAATAAGACACTGACACTGTCTCTGGTGGAGACACAACTAAGCGCAGTGTTTATGTGTCCGCACACTCTTCTCCTTTTTCAGCTCCTTCACCACCACTGGTGCCTTGTCTTGATTATTGTCGGCCTATTCTTTCTCAGCTGTCTACTAATAGAGTCGAATTAGTTGACTGTGTGAGGGCGAGCAGCTCTAAAAGGAAAGCCTTGTTCGGTGCCAAATTAACCAGCGCCTTCACTGCCGCTCACTGCTATCAAGTCGCATAATCTCACCCATTTGCTGCGTTTAGTATTTTTATTTTTCTCTTTTTCTCTCGACCAATCGCCCAGCACTAGAAAAAATTACCATTTTACACTTTGGCCCCCTCTTTGGCTCTCTAATTTGCCCCGTCTAACTGAGACTGACTGTAGCATCTCATCTGATCATTCTGTTCAGCTCTTTTTGTTGCCAGTGCTCTACCCTTCGGTAATTGCACCCTTCGATGCTTCTCTTCTTCCTCTTCTTTTCTTGATTTGCATTGTCCAAAAAGTCAATACTTACACACTTGCCGAGGCAGACAATGGGACTCACACGGCACACATCACCACCTCAGCAGCACCAAGGCATACAAAACATCTTTCATTCATTCTCAAGCATGCCAATTAACGTGCATTGCATTTAGCGCTTTTCCACTTTTTTCTAATTATTATTTTGCCAGTTGGAAGTTAGATGCTCACCTCTCCCGGGCAACTGTCGTTTCAGCTTTTATTTTATTATTATTATTATCCCCATCATACCGGTTATTATTTAGCATTAGAAGTACAACCGCAACATCAGCAGCAGCAGTGCACTACCCTTCTATACATTCTCCACACTCAGGGGTCATAAGAGAGAAAAGAAGAGCCTGAAACTGCCACCCAGACTGCATCATCCTCTGTGGGAGATTACTGTGAAGACTTGCTTCTCGGTAGAGACCCTCTCTCTCTTTAGTGGTCAGTGGTCTTGGCAGCAGCAGAAGTCTGTCACTGGCAGTTGTGTTCGCCTTCTGCTGCTTTGGTTGTTGTTGTGTCAATCTCGGTTAATATGCACGCCTTTATTCGCCTGTCGACGTGCGCTGATTGATGAGCACTGTTTCTCTCGGTCTTTGCAAACACGCTTTGCCTGTCTGCCTGTCTGGCTGCCAACGAAGAACTAGTCGATCAAGACACGGCGCACAACAGCGCACCTTCTTCTGTTTGCCAGACAACCAACAACATTCTACTTCTTCTGCTTTTGCCAGACTACCACCACCACTGCCAACAGACCCTACCAACAACAGCCACTCTCTGCTGCTGTTTTTCACTTGGCCAGCAGAAAAAAAGAAAAAATTATTCTAATGACCAAATGATGTGCCAATGATGCTGTGGCTTTTTGTTTTAGCTTACTTTTTTTCACCACTTGATTCTAGTGCTTAGGTGCAGACTCACCTAGTTTTTTGTTATTCTTTGAGAGAATCACTTTCCACTTTAATAATGCTGGTGTGGTGAATCAGTGTCGAGAATTATTATCTACTACTACACTAGTGGTGTAGTAATTCTAGTTAGCTGTCTACTCATTCACGATTCAAGTAGTGTGTGTCGGTGTGTGTGTCACGACACATTTTTTGGCCAATATAAAGTTTCTTCATCTTTTCTCGTTGGTGTCAGGGCGGCTAATGACTGTGACGGCGGGGGCATCGCCGATACCGATTGACCGACCAGCTGCTGCAGTTTCATGATTCTGTTTCTCCACTGTTTTACTTGGCCTCATCGATTCTATCCTCACTATAGCTCTGAGCCCATCATGATGCCAATAATGATAATGGTGATGATGATGATGGTGATGCGGCACTACCTTTGCACTTGGCGCACAGAATCTTGCCCTCTTTCCCTTCTCTCTTTTGCTCTCCGACACTGTCTAGTCATAGGTCACGATTCTGTCCCTTCACAAAACTCCTCTTGTCGAATACTAACGAGTGCACGCAAGTTTAGTGCTCACACGCTGATTTTGTAGAAAAGATCATTTTTCTGGTTTGAAAACATCTTGATGATTTAATTAGCTTGCAGATTCGCTGGGCATTAATTGATTATTTAGCAAAATATTTCAAGTTTTTTGCCAAAAGTTCAATGCTAATTTTAGAATTTTTAAACGGAACTTTGTTGTTTACTTTATTTGATCAATTTTATATAAAAAAACCTTAGCTTTTGTGCTTGACCTTTCCTCGTTTATCTTTAAACACAATCATTTCTTTCCGTTAAACGTAAATTTTTAACTTTTTTGCTTTTGCATCTGTTTACAAAATAGGCAAATCTTTTCATTAAAAGGCATAAAAGCCTTTTTATGTAACATTTTTTCATTATTTTCAAAAAAACGGCATTTTACAGTACAATTTAGCAATACAGTTTGAGATATTGTGATGTGCTTCCTTTCAAATGCTCATTCATTTCATCATGCAAACATCCTAAAATAGTAAAATGATTGCCATTTTACCTCTCTACTGATGCTACGACTTTTGTTGTTGCAACTTTAATTTTTTTCTGATTTAGCCTAAAAAAGTCATTTCAAAATTCAGCTAGAAAAAGGCAAATGCACTGCTGCTACTTGGCAGTAGTAAAATTCTTTGAATTGTTGTGCACTCTTTGTTGCCGCCGCTACCGCCGCTGCTGCTGTTACAGTATTCACTGCACGGATATCAAAAATTTATTGTGCATTTACTACTACTACTGCTGCTGCTATTGCAAATACGAGCTTTGCCCCTTTTGAGACCCTTTTGATTTACTTTTTATACAATTTTCAGTTTTTGGCTGTAGCTTTAGCTTTAGTTGAGCAACAACAAAAACAGTGCACCCATAATCGCAAGCCTTGATCATGCAGGCCACTACCACTATTCCTGCCAATTTTTAATTTGATTTTGTTTCAAGCACTGCTGACCATTGTTTTCACTTTTTATTTATTTATTATGTTATCTAGTTTTGCCAGTGTTGTTGTTGCTTAACCATTTTTTTATCTGAAGGTTATAAAAAGGTCATTTAGGTTTTTATTTTCAGTTGCACTGAAATCTTTTTATTGCTTTGAAATACTTTGATTCCCGATATGTGATCAGATGTTCTAGTCTAGAATTTTCCTCTTTTTCGTTGTCGGGAATATTGTTAGACGTGACATATTTATTACTTTTTTTGCACTTTACACTTGCAGTAAAAAAATGCATTCTTGAATAAAAATTCAGTTTTCAGCGCCACCAAAATGACCAGTGTGCACTTTTAACTTTTTTTGCGAAAAAATATTGTGTCAATATATTGTTGACTAGCATAAAAAAATTCATTCAAGAGTGCACGCATTAGCAAAAAAGAAACTGAAAATATTTATTGAATGAGAAAAACCAAAATCTTGTTTGCTGTCAATACAGTTCAAAGGTGATCCAGGACCTGTTTGGCCTGTCTGATGTCCCATGGTGATCTCTCTCTTTTGTGCTCATTTCCTTCCAGTGCTATTCTCTTTTCATTTGCACCTGTCAATCTGCCCAATTTGTCAGAATAAAACGAGACTTTCTTTTTTACCTCTTCTTTTCTTTGTTTTGTCAGTACAAGAGAGTGTCACGAGTCTTTGGTTGGCATTTGGGTTGCTAATGTTAAGCTTGAAAAGCTTTTTTTGCCTGTCTGTCTGCGTTGAATTAGCCCTTTACTGCACGTTAACATTTTCTTATTCACTAATGCTTCTGTCTCCATCTTTTTCTACTTCTTTCTGATCTAATGGCTGTCACCAGTAGTGTTTGCCTTTTTCTCCTAACTAGAGCTGCTTTTGCTGATTCTTGATCGAATTTATTCTGTCCAAGTCGGCGGTGGCGACGAGGACAATGAGTTTTTGTTGGCGACAAAACGACAGTGTCTATTGATTTTGGAGTTTGCTGCAGTGGCTGCTCATGCTGTTCATGCACTCAGGCAGTGTCATGTCACTTTTGTTTTTGCCACCTTCAACGCCACCGAATTTGGTAGACTGTCACAACGTAGTGAAATCACTTTCTACACCTCTCGACATGTTCTAGGGACCTACTACTACTACTTTAGACCATTTGGTTTGCTTAAATAAACACTTGCAACACACCGAAACTGCTGAAACAGGAGACTGGAAACGTAATAGCTGAGGTATAGTTAGTAGCTGAGATTACTAGGCACTACTAGTACACTTCACTTAGGCAATAAACTTGGGCAGACTAATTTAACGGGAACTAGGCAGGCAAATTCTGGCAGTTCGGGTAATGCAGTATCTCACATGCCAGTTATCTTTGCCCCCTCCCGTTCCCTCTTGACACTTTTTTGCTGTTGCTGATCAAAATTGAAAGCGGTCTTGTAGTGGTATTTTTTGATGAACGAAGTTTATTTCTAGTAAGAAATCTCTTGGTAATAAATAAACAAGCAAAAAACAAACATTACCAGTGCTGGAGTTTGTCAATTGATTGGTAATGGAAATAACTTTTGTTGCTAAAATAAACTTTGTTTTTATTTATTTTTACTTTGACTGGGGATATTTATTGACCTGAAAATAGTGCTTCATCAACCAGCAGCAGTAGATGCTAAAAAATAAAAAGGCAGAGAAAACACATTTTGTCTGTTTGCCCTTTGTCGCCGTCGCCGCCGCTGTTGTCATCATCAGTTTTTGGGTCGAAATCATAATTTTAATGACATTGTAGCTCTCACTCAATTCTTCTTTAGCCAGCCAAGTAACCTAGAACACAACACTAGCAGCAGCAAGCAGCATACTAACATCAGCAACCACTATTACCCAACTTTGGTGCTCATTACATTACTACTGTCTTCCTTGTGGTGTGTGTGTTTTTGTGTGTGTGTAGTCGCATTAAAAATTGTTAAAGTCAGTGGTGGAGTGGTGTGTGCTTTGCTTGGTTGGTTAACTGAAGTTGAGCTGAAGCTGGTGGGCACATCAAAACGGGGAACAAAACAAAGCAAAACGACAAAACGACAAACAGACAGGCACTCTCTGGTGTGTTTGCCCTTTTACTATTTGATTCAGCAGTTTTCATTCTCTCTCTCTCACTTCTTTACCGAAATGGCAGCGTGGTTCGGTGTGTTTGTGTTATGGAGCAAAAATAAAACAACGGCAGAGGAGAAAGATGGCATTGGGAAACTAGAAAAAGGGAGAAAGCAGTGTACAAACACTGACAGGAAGTTGAAATAAGTTCTCCTTTTCTGCTGCTGCTGATTCTGCTTCTTCTGCTTCTTCTGTTGCTGGTGCTGCTGATGGCCCAAAAAGTCATCACCAAAGCTGGTGCAAGAAAGACTGTGAACTCTCATTAAAATGAAGCTCGGAAAAAGAGAAAAGTTTGCCGCCGCCGTTTGCTTGCACGCTTGCTCGTCGTCGTCAGTTCTGTTGAGTTGTGTATTATTTGGTTTGATTTGACTCGCCTTGCCTTGTTGTTGTGCCAGTGTGGCCTGCACTAAAGGCTTCAGAAGACAATCTGCTTCGTTTCAAGTGTTCTACTGCTGCAGCTGCAACTTTTCTCCACTTTTTGTCCATTGTCTGTCTGGGTGCAGTCTGCTAGAAAAAAAGCTGAAAAAAGGGGAACTACTCGTTTCAGATAACGTTGGCCGTGGCATTGGCGGAAGGTTTGTCTGTCTAAAAAAGAGAGGCTTCAGATGATGAGGCTAAAGATGGTGATGGTGATGCTGATGCTGATTACAATCGATGCTGCGAACAGAGTGGTGGTGCAGATGATGATGATCTTGATGGTAGTGCCGAGCTTCAGCTCAAAAGTCATTGACATTAGATTGCTGCCCCATTCGATGCATTTGCATCCGTGCGTGCTTTGTTGTGGTAGATCATCGGCATCGTTGCGCTCGTTACCGCTCGTCTCCGCTAGCTTTCTTTCCTTGCGTAAACACACAAGCACAGGCACACGCTTGCTGATATTGTTCGAGCAGTGTTGTCTCTAAAGAGCAGACGCCTTCCGTTCCGTCTCCTATTCTTCATCGTCTCCATCTTCAATCTTTTCTATTTATACAAGAGTCTACCCGCTCTCTCAAGAGTTCTGTGTCCATCTGTCAAAATATTTGCCTAATCTATCGGCGTCTCTTTTATTGCCCATATTCGATGCCATTGACGACTTTATGTGTCCACTCTTCTCTTATTCCTCCTTCTCAGTTTCCACTTCCATTGCCCGATTGAATGTTTTCCTTTCCGAGTGCTGTCTGTGTCTGTTTGTCTGTCTACCCGTCATTGATACTTTGTCGAATGTCGGGGGAAGAAGGGGAAAGGAAAAATTTGAAGGCAATGAAACTTTAAATTAAATTTTTCAGTAGTTTACTGCTGCTGCTGATGTTTGTTGACGAATTCTTTTTGGTGCTAGTGTACGAGAGGGAGCAAACTTTTAAACTTCAGTGCAAAAGAAAAAAACACTGTTTTAAATCAAAAGCAAGTTTCTTCAGTCCTATTTTTGGTAATTTTTGTCATTTGTAATGTTTGAAAAAGCAGTTATAATTAAATTACCGGGCACAAAACCGGTGCAGCAACAGCAGCAGCAGCAGCAACTGAACGATGGCATCCAGAGCTCTAGTTTGGTCCCTTTCAATTAAACGCTGGTGCCGCTGCCACCAACAGCCAGTTCTTTTGCTTTCTTTTTGGTCAATAGGCACACTAGTTATTACTAACAAATAAAAAGAAAAAATAGAAAAAGAAGATGTAAAAAGATGGACGCTTTCCAATTTATTTCCCGTTTCATCTTCTTCTTTTTTCACATTTTCGGTCTTTCTTTTTCTCTCTCTTTATCGCTTTGCTCTATCTCCGTTTCATTTCCTGAGCTGGGCTCCAACTGCTACGTTGTACGTACTGCTGGTTTCTTTACTTTTTTAGTTTTTTCATCTTTTTCTTCTTTTGCCTCAATGTCAGCACAGAGGAGTAGTAGTGGAATTAAAGTTTTATTTTAAATTTTGATCATTTTTACAGTCAAGTGAGCTCCCATTTTGGCGTTAATCTGACCGGCGGCGGCGGCAATGACGGCAGCAGCAACTTCAGCAACTGTCGTTTATAGATTTTAGTGCCGACAAACGAGAAAGAAAAAAAAGATGGTCAGTTGACGGTCTGTCTTTGTTGTCTGAAAACAGCCGCCTTAGTAGCAGTTCAAATTGTGTTTCTTTCTATTCTTTAGGTTTGTTTAAATCTGCCAATTTTGCTTGCCCGAAAAAAACAACGTCCCGGCAAGCAATGCTTCACTTGTTTTCCCCCGTTTTGGGTGCAATATATTGATTAAGCTTAACAGCAGCAGCAACATCGCCACAACCATCAACGCCAATGTTGGTTTAATTAATTTTTTCCACCATTTTATCTCCCTCTTTTTTCCTTTCTTTCACCTCGGCTCTTCTACTGCACCGTACCAGACCAGTTTTTTTCTCTTAATTATTATTCCGCTTTTTCACCCCAATCGGACACACATTTAGGCCACTTAGGCCTTTGTTTCCGGCGAAGACGCCGATGTGTTTAGGTTTTGTTGTTGACTTCTTTTTGCGGCTTTTGCGGCTTTTACCAAAGAGTGTGGCGTGAAGCAAAAAAAACAAAGCAAAAAATGAATGAATTTCTAAACGCTCGTCGGCTGACGCTTCAGCTCAATTTTGCCGCATAAAAACGCCGCATAAAAGACTGCTGCATTGGCATGCGCGTGTCGCTAATGATCGACCCTTTTGGGTGAGCCAGAAAAAAATAGGGGAAAATTTCTTTTCTGCACTTCATCTGCCCTGAACCTAAATTTGCTCCCTCCCCTTGAGTTTGAAAAAGAAAGAAACTGTTTGATTGATCGATGTCTGCCAGTCTGCCATTTCCATACACAGTCAGTCATCGTGTGGCGGTGAAGTGGTGTGCAGTCGATGTCAACGGCATTTGCATTCCGCAGGCCTAGTTAGTTAGTTAGTTAGTTAGTTGGGGGGTTTCTCTACTGTGAGTGCTCAGTAACTGGAAACAATTGGTTCCCGAAGATTAATTGGCTGCCGTTGCTGCTGATTTTTAAGAAGAAGAAGAAGAAGAATGGCACACATCATTTGATCACGAGACGACGTCTTTCTTTGTGTCAGATTAAACTTCTTCTTCTCTTCATTTTGTTTAGTTTCCACTGAAAAAACAATCAACTTTTGTTCTTCAGTTAGTGTCTCTTCAGGCCAAGGCGTCTACAACTTTGTGTTCACGACTTTTTAATTGCCTGCATAGTTGTTTTTAAAGAAAACTATTCCAGCTAACTAACACGCTCTCTGCACTGGCAAAGACGAGTAGCAGTTTACTTTACTTGCAGAGGCTAAACTTTTTCTGTTAATTAATTAATTAGCTTTTCAATCGAAAAGCTCATTTTGCTCACTGTGCACTTGCAGCACAGAAAAGCAAAAAATTCTTCTTAAGTGCCTCAAGCACAAGTTTTGCTCAAGTTATAAGCTTCTGTTGTATACTCTTAGAAATAATCTGAAAAATTGACCGAATTTCTAGCAGCATTAATCAAAAGTTAATGCTTTTGGAAGATTGAAAGATTGAAAGTCAAAGTCTAAACTGTAAACTTCAGTTTTCAATTTGTCTAAAAAAACATATTGAGCAAAGTGTAAAGGTATAGAAATATCTCAGTTTGTCATTAATTTTTTCAGAAAGAGTAAATTTATTGCTCAATTCATGATTTGCTGGGCCGGGCAGTCGAGAAAAAAACAAGGACTGCAGAAGCACATTATTCCACAATACAGCACTGACTTGGCAAACGAGCAACAGAAGCAGTTCAAGCAAGCATCTCACAATCTCGACAAACCACAAAAAGTCGTCTTTGCAGGTAAAAAGTCTTGCATTGCAATATTGGGACTGCCTCTCACATGCTCACACTTAATCTGGAAACAAAAAAAATTCTCTGAGCTAAAGTCCAATTGCATCTATTCAAAAAACTAGCAAATAAAGTTGCTTTCTTCAGTTTGACGTGTTGACTAACTGAGAATTGAACACATATGGCAACTGAGGAACTTGCCATTCTTTAACAAACTCGCTCAGACATGGCCTTTTGAACAAATTAAAAACTGAAGTTGACAGTTTAGACTTTGATTTCAATTTAAATCTTTAAAAACATTTACTTTTGATTAATGCTACAAATTCAATCAATTTTTCAGAAAATTGTACAAGCCCACATAGCGTATCGTGCAGCAACAGCGGAAAAATGGACCAAATTTCTGCTTATCGTAGCGCCATCTGAAACATGCGGAAGAAACTGCTATGCTTGTTTTTCCGCATGGTTTCAGATGGCGCTACGATAAGCAGAAATTCGGTCCGCTTTTTCCGCTGTTGCTGCACGATAGCGCTATTGTGGGCTGTGTAACATAATCTGAAAAATTGACCGAATTTCTAGCAGCATTAAATCAAAAGTTAATGCTTTTTGGAAGATTGAAAGATTGAAAGTCAAAGTCTAAACTGTAAACTTCAGTTTTCAATTTGTCTAAAAAAACATATCTGAGCAAAGTTTGTTAAAGGTATAGTAAATATCCTCAGTTGTCATTAAATTTTGTTCAGAAAGAGTAAATTTATTGCTCAATTCATGATTTGCTGGGCCCGGGCAGCGAGAAAAAAACAAAGGACTTGCAGAAGCACATTATCTCCACCAATACAGCAACTGAACATTGGCAAAACGAGCAACAGAAGCAGTCTCAAGCAAGCATCTCACAATCTCGATCAAACCACAAAAAGTCGTCTTTGCAGGTAAAAAGCTCTTGCATTTGCAATATTGGGACTGCCTCTCACATGCTCACACTTAATCTGGAAACAAAAAAAGTTCTCTGAGCTAAAGTCCAATTGCATCTATTCAAAAAACTAGCAAATAAAGTTGCTTTCTTCAGTTTGACAGTGTTGACTAAACTGAGAATTGAACAACATTAATGGCAACTGAGGACACTTGCCATTCCTTTAACAAACTTCGCTCAGACATGGCCCTTTTGAACAAATTAAAAACTGAAGTTGACAGTTTAGACTTTGATTTTCAATTTTTAAATCTTTAAAAAACATTAACTTTTGATTTAATGCTACCAGAAATTCAGTCAATTTTTCAGACATTGTTACACAGCCCACAATAGCGCTATCGTGCAGCAACAGCGGAAAAAATGGACCAAATTTCTGCTTATCGTAGCGCCATCTGAAACCATGCGGAGAAACTGCTATGCTTGTTCTTTTCCGATGCTTTGATCTTATAAAATAAATGAAAAGAAAGCAGTTTTTGATAATGTGTTAAAACTTGTACATAAAAGGTTTGGTTTTGGTAAGTTGAAAAGTAGGTTTTGAGTTGCCTTATGCAAGTTTCATTTGTAAGAAGAAAAAAACTATTATGAAACGTGAAATAGCTTCTCGCATTCGGGTAAACATTAACACATTGAGAATTAGCTTGCAATAAAAATTAGCTATGTTAATCTTGAAAACTCAAGATTGTTTTGGGTGAATGAGAAGGTTGTGTTTTGGGCAACACTATCATAGAGAGTAACATGACAAAAATTATGAGTTTGAAAAGTGCCTGTACACATTAGGGAGTTTTAGATGAATATTAGCTTTATCCCTATCAGTTTGCTTCAACTTAGCAGTTGCTCTTCTAAAGAATTTTCAAACCTAGAAAAACTTATATTAAAGAATAGAAAACAATTGTTTAGGTTACCGTGTTTTGACATCTTCTATGATGATGACCTTTAGATTAGGAAAATGTTCTTCAAATGGAGAATCTTGGCTGCAAAGAAAAGTGATTAGAGTAGAACTTAAAAGATTGTTTTGATTTAATGTGTAGCTTTTTGAATTTTGATCTACACCAGTGTTTTGAGTATTTGAAAATGAAAGCAAGTTACTTGACAACTGACACAAGTTAGGAGAAGTTGAATTAATAGCTTTATCTTCAGCGTAGGTTTATCTTCCACTGCTTGCTCCAACTAGGCAGCATCTTTTTCAAAACGTTTTAAACCTAGAAAAACATATGTTAAAAAAGTAAACAAGTATTTTGGTTACCCGGTTGCTCCGACATCTTCAGACGACGATGTACTTTAGATCAGGAAGATGTTCTTCTGACAAAAAAGGTTTTTCAGATTGAGAATCTTGGCAATGGAGCAAAATACCTTGAAATGATTTGCTCGGACTTGGAGCAAAAAAGATGAAACAGCAAACAAATTGCTGCAAGTTTTTGTTTTGCCAAAGATAGGCCATTCACACCATAAGTACTTATTGGGAAATTTTTTCCCACTCCATTTTTGGTAAAATCATGCCTCGATTTTTGAGTAAGAAATATTTTCAAAAAACTTCGTTAGAACATAGGTTCTAATGGAAACACAAGTTCCACATGCGTTTTTTGTAATCTGCTACCAACACTTTCTAAGAGTGTAGTCTTTGGTTTGCAACCGTTTTAATGATGTAATTTGAATAATTTATTGTTTTTTCAAAGTAACTTGCCTACAACATTTTAATGAATATTTATTCAAAGTAGTTAACAGTAGTAACAAAAAAATTCATTTTTAATAGCGCCGCTTAGTTCTTTTGACCTTTTATCTTTACCTACCGGCTCATTTTGACCCTGAAATTCTGAGTATTTTTACAACGATAATTGCCGAGTTTTTATCAAAAACGGCAAAAAACTGACTGTTAAACTAGCGATAAAAGAGGCTCAAGGTGTCATCGATTATGTTGCACATCTTTTTTATTTATAGTCAACGGCACCTCTCAAACGCAAACGCTTCATCTTTTACAGATTGATTGGATCTTTGTGTTTTCTAATTTTTCATCTCAAGTAGACAGTACACTTTTTTTGTATTTTTTTAAATTATACGTTTTATTTTGCTAGAAATTGATTAGAAAATAATGAGATTCTCCACTCCCTCTCTCTCTACCCTTAGCTAAAAAACTCTTTTGTATTAACTCGGCAAAAAACACCGTAAAACAGTAAGCACAGAGGGCTTTGCCAAATTTGCATAGATCGCCTGAAACTGGGTACAACAAAAAAAGTGAAGGTAATGAGGCGGTAGCGGCGGCTTTCGATTGGCAACAATCGGTAAGATAAGAGAAAGCAACGGAGAAGCAAAGAAGAATAAAAGTAAAAAGGAAAAATTAATAATAACAACAGTAGCAGGCAGGCAGGCAAGCATGTAACCTTCTTCGATCAGTGGAAAATGGATTGTTCTTTGTTTTACTATTATTATTTTGATGCTCTAAACAAGAAAAATTGAGTTTTTACTTATATTGAAGAGTTTGGCGTGTGTGTAGTGCAGTTGAAGTGATAAGTTCAAGTTGATGAAACAAAAAAACATAAAAAGGGTTAAATAATGTGAAAAATGCTTCCAATGTTAAGATTTGCGTTGAATTTTGTTTTTTTGTTTTTGCCGGTCATAATTTAGTTTTACTGATTTGTTTTCTTCACGTTTCAAGTTTTTTCTTTTTGGGTAGAGAAACTGCACTAGTAAAAACCAGAATATTCTGGTGGCCACTACTACCTACTACTGTGTACAGCAAATCAGAGTCACCAAAAGGGGAAAAAGAACATTTGCATTTTCATTTTCATCGTTGTTTCCAGTGATAGCGATTTGCTTGTGTGCCACTACTTCTACTGTTGCTGTTGCCACTGCCCATTTGCATTTGAAGCATTTTATCTTTTTCTGCCATTTTTGCCAAATAATTACCCTGCTGTTTTGGGGTTCAAAATTGCGATCAAATACCTGGCTATTTTATTTGCAGCCAAACCATATACCTACCAAACTACCGGAGCAAAAAATAAAACGGGTAATCAGTGCGCAATGGTTTTAAATATCACCAACTAATAAAAAGCATATTTGCCAAAAATCATTTTCCATTTTTATTTAGAGTGCAAGTGGGGCCTCTGCAGAGAGCAATTGGTGATAATTTGCGATAAATAACAGCTGTGTTAGTCACTGTACTGGTCAGTGTTGGTCACTGCTGAACACAGAATTGAGCAGAGTAGAAAGGAAAAAATGAGTTCAGTGCAATCAAAGTGCATTGGTGGTGCCGGCACAATTGGTGCTAGTGCTGGTGCTGCTGGTGGACACACTTGACGTAAATAGCCACTTCCACTTTCACTGCCCACACACACAGCATTTTGTGCCTTTCTACCTTCCTGTTCCACCGCATGCATGCAGCAATTTTTACGAGTGTAGCCAATTTGGGCAGTTGCAAAATTGGAGAATGAGAGAGGAGGGGGGAGAGAAAAAGGCAATTGCAATGAAAGACAATTGGCAAACGTTAATTAATCTAGTCAAAGGGAGAAGGAATCCGCTGGTCAAAAGGAAGAAAAGCAGTCGAATGAATGAATGAGGGAGCAGCTATCACTGCTCGCTCAGATCTGCTCTCGCTGTCTCTCTCACTGAACACATGCTGCTTCTGTTTTGCTGCTGCTGTTGTTTTGCTGTTTTGTTGTTGTTGTTTATTATTATTTGCTCTGCTGGTAATTAGCACCGAGCGGCAGCGGCGGCGGCGGCGATTAAATCGAGGTGGTATCGGCGAGTGCTGGTAAAGACAGGCTGAGTGGTACCTGGTTTAGTGCAGGTAACAGTTGCAAATGAGAGGAGGAGAGGAGATTGACCACAGAAGCAGAAAAAAGGGGTGCTCCTCTCCTCTCTCTTTCTTTCACTGTGTCTTCCTCACATTTTCGGCCACTACTGCCGTTTATTCTGGCTGACGTTTACGTCGCCATTGCACGGCACCATTCCACTTTGTACAGTGGCCACACTGTGTGTCTCAGTGTGAATTATATGCTGCCCTGTACTGCACAGCACACACACTAACCGACCAGTTACTTTCGCTTGGTCGCCGACTAATGAAACATTAAAACAGTGCTCCAGAAACAGTGCACTGAGTAGGCAGAACAGTAGCAGCAGCAGCAGCAGCAAAAATCGCCGAGAATTGCGGCGACATGTGTGTGGCTGCTGCCGACACACACCAGAACCAGAACCAGAACCCGAATCGGAATTAGAAGCAGCAGAGACAGACAGACAGACAGGCAGGCAGCTTGTGTGACACAGACAGGGCAGAAGCGGAAGGAAAAGTCACCGAAAGACCGAAAAAAGTCAAAATGTTGCATGCTCACACGTTATTACCTCTTTTTTGCCTCTCACCGCACTAATGGCAAAAGTGCCACGGCTAATTGTGCCAATTTGCAATTGGCATTTGAGCGCATTTTGGTTTGGCATTTTTGCAGCAACAGCAGCAGCAGCAGCAGCATTTGCTACTAATTAATAAAAACGGCGTCTGCTTGATAACCTCGCACTGCTACACTGTTTTGAGCCCAAATCATTCGCATTTTACGGATTTACTTGGCGAAACTACTTCAGCACTCCAAACAGGGAAAAGGGAGAAAATCGAGTACTGGAAAGTGACTGGAATGACTGCCAAAATTGGGGGTAAAAAATAAATTGAAAAGTTTTTCTTGCTTCGATAGCGACCCTTCGACAGTACGGGGTGGAAAACAAAAAGGGATAAAAGCCGTTTAACATGCAGAACACGTCTTCACGCTCTCTCACCCTCTTTCTCTTTTTCTCGTTTTCCTCTTGTCGAACCAAAGTCAATGACTGGCCCGGGCACAAAAATACAAAAAATAGAAGAAAAGGAAGAAAAAAGGAACTCAGTGTGACACACACACAACAGTGTTACTAGCAAAAAAAGATGGCGCAGTCGGTCCTTTTTCCTGTTTTTTGCCGCCGCCGCTGCTTACTTATCCGCTCTTGACAAGCTTCTTTTTTCCTTTCACCGTTCCTGTTTCTGCCTCCCCTCTGCACTCTTTAAGAATTCACCCTCTTTCCGTCTTCTCGTTAGTTCACTAGTTTTTTCGGTGTTCAGAAAAAGGCCAAGACAAGTCAAACTCGAGCAGCTCAAACTCAAGCTCCGACTTTGCCGGCAAATTGTTTACTGTGCAATAATAATGAGCACACTTTTTCTTTTTCTCTCGCTGGCTTGTGAGATCATTACTCTCCGTTTCTGTTTCTTTTTCCTGCTGAGGCAGTCGCCGGGCGCAGTTTTGTTACATCTCTTTCTTTTTCCGTCGTCTAATATTCAAATTGCCGCCGCCGTTTGTGCTGCTGCTATGAACAAACGCTTGCCAGCAATTTATGGCAGCCTTTTTCTTGCTGTTCGGCTCGCTCACATCTTTTGGGCTTCTCTGTCTTTCTCTGTGTCTTCATCATCATGTCGGTTAACATTAGTCAGTGCGTGTCTGTTTGTGTTTGTCTGTGCCTGTGTGTATTTGCATTAGTTGCTGTTGTTGTTGTTTTTGCATCGGCTTTGAAAAGGAAAGAAAGAGAAGAAAACAAATTTTTAGATTCTAACTCGCGAGTTACGCGCAAACATAATCTAATTTTCTCTTACTGTTTTCTGTTACTGCCTACTGCTGAAAAAGTTAACTTTAAATCAGCAGTAGCGCAGTGTTTTTTTTTGCACTAAAAACACCAGCAATTTTAGGCAAATTCAAGCGAGGAAAACCCGGTTTGACGATATATCTGTGCTCTAAAAATGTGCTGCAGGAAAGCCAACTTCCGCTGCGACAACTTTTCCAACTCGTTCTTTTCATGCTCAAAAAACAAAACAATGCTCACTGAAATACTGAGCATGTTTTTGAAACAATAAATTTTATTATTCAAGTTTGGCTATTTGCTAATGACCATTTTGTTGGCAATGTTCACAGTTCTTGTCAATCATCAAGAAAAGACAATTTCAAAACAATTAGATGTCGGCCTTGATTTAATGAAACATTGCAAAAAAATTAAAATACGTTTTTTATTGCCGTTTGCAGTTCATTGACTCAATTGACAACAACATGAAAATTGATTTAACTTTTTATTTTTATAACAGCAATTCAATTCAAGATTTGCACATTAAAATTGCATTAGCATCTTTGTTGTTTTAAAAAACCTTTGTTTAATACACTTACAGTGCTAGTATACTTTTTTTATTGTAACACTACTGTTGTTTTAACCAGCAGACTACACACCTTCTCACACTTACAGCACCTTAGGTCAGGTGTGCAGGTGTGTGTGGGTTTGTGTGGGTTTGTGTGTGCTTTACTGTGTTCAGTAGCAATTGGCAAACATAAAAGATTTGTAGTACAATGACAGCAAAGTCAGCGTAGGAGAGCAATTGTACCTGCCTTTGCATTGGACACAACCACTAAACGCACACACACACACTGAAACTACTGCGCTAAAACTAATTTTCAAGTTTGAAATTCTATTACCAGGCACCAGCATCTTGCAAACATTTGCTACTCTGCTTTTTCTTTTTACTTGAGTCGCCAAACAGAATCACTGGCGTGTACGGCAGTTGTCCTTCTTCTTCTTCACTACGTTTTCTTTAGAACTGCTGGGCTGCTTCTTCTTTAAATTGTTCTTCAAACTCGACTGGGCCGCCAATTGCTTTTCTCAGATGTGTCTCCTGCTGTCTTTGCAGTTCCTTGCAGTTTTTCTTTCAATTTTGCAACTTATTTGCTGCAATGGTCAGCAATAGAGCGCAAATCTACTCACTACTTTTGAATCGCAAGCTCCCTGCTCTTCTTCAATTTTTCCTATTTAGGTTTTGCTTTTTGATGCGATTTATTATGTTCATTGTTTCTCTTTTTTGTGTAAAGTTGCGGTACTTGTTTGTCCAATTTGTGTTGGCTGCTTGGAACAAGTTTTCTGGGCGCAACGCAATAGAAAAGGGAAAGGAAAAAACCGTTCGATTTTGAGAGTAGAAACGGAATTTGCCTTCAAAACTCTTGAGCGCCTATTTCGTTGCAAACACTTTTTTATTTTTTTATTTGGATGTTTTTGTGTCGCCGTTGCCTTTGATCAAACTCACTAACCATATCTCGGCACATCGATTGAGTCGATTCAGTTTATAACAATAAATAAAAACCAGTATTTGTAGCACACGCTAATTGTCTTTTCTGAAAAAATGACAAACTCTACAAAAGCAAAAGTACTGCAACCTTAATCAAATTAAAAAATGTTTTTTGTTGTTTGTTTTTAATAAAAAGAGGCCTATTTGAGTGTTATTACTTTGGAAATAAAAAACCAAAAGTTTTTGGGCGGAACCGATGATAATTTCAATGTTTGTTCATCATCATCATTTTCCAGTGTTTTCATCAGTGCAAATGCACTTGGTTTAATTGAAAATAATTAAACGATTGAGCGCTTTTCCCAGAATAGTTTGATGATTGCTGTGGCTCTCTTTTCTTGGCTCTCAATTTTTTCCACTTTGTACAATACCTGACTATATTAGATTTTATAAACTTGCCCTAGTTAACTATCAAACAGGCGTGATAAAATACAATTTTGAATTTGAAAAGCCAAAGCCTAGTTTATAACAAATATTCTCACCAGTTTGTCATGATATTTTTGTATTGTTTTTTTTATAATTTTTACTTTTCTCTAAATCAGCAGTAGACAATTGTCATTACTTTTACAAAATGAGAGAGAAAGAGAAAGAGAGGGGGATTGATAAAAGATACAGTACAATTGGGCATTAATTCTTTCTTTTTTTGCTGTTTCTTATTAACCCGATTTGCTTCCTTCTCTCTCTCTCTCTCTCTCTCTCTCTGCTCTTAATTAACTTTTGTCGCTTGAAGACGTATTTAAATTGCTCTTCATTTGCCGCTGCCTCCCGCCTTATTAATAATAGCTGACTGGTTCCCATACACATTTGTACAGCAATCAATGTACGACGACCACGACCACCACTACAACTACGACCACTACCATCATCATCAAGAAACTACTTTTCCTTTCCCACTCTTTTTCGCTCCTTAATTTTCCTTCCTTATTTCTCCTTTCTTTTTTCCTCCTGTTCTCTCCTACCAATCTAAATTGTACTTTTTCCGACATCTAAAATGGTTGTGGTAGTGAAAGTAGAAGTAGAAGTGGTCTTACTTTTTTCTTTTTTATCTCAAACAGAACCATGGAGGTCCTTTTTTGCAACCACAAAAAAAGAAATTGTGGGCAGTTAATTTGTGGCAATTTTTTACTTTTCTGACTAAAACAAGGAAATACCAAAGAAAAAAGCAAAAAAGCTTTTAATTTAAAACAGGCGCTAATTGTCTAAGTGTGTGTCCACTAGCTAACCTAGATTTAGATGGCCTGCTTACAAAGGATAAAAGTAGTAGCAGCAGAACAGCAGTGAAAAGAAAGTAAAACAAAAGAAAAGAAAAATTAATGGCCTCCTTTAGGTTGCTTTCTTCTGCCTTTCAACCTTGATTGGCAAAAGGCTGGCCACTAAAACAAAAAAAAATAAAAGTAAAACAGAAGGATGCCGATTGCTTGTCGAGATCGTTTGCCAGCAAACATACGAGGGTTTACTTTTGCTGTTGTTTTTCACTTTTTTGTTTTCATCGCCTCGCTCATCATTTACCCTGTACTTTAATGCATTCAATGCCATCACCACCACTTTGACCACTTGCCCTGCTTCTCCATTAGTGTTCCACTAACAATTTGCCCCTTCTTTTTCTTTTTCCTACACTTCTTTGAATAGCCTGTTTTTTCCGTTTTCTTTTTCTTCATCATTCCGGGCACGATTTTTGCCGTTTTGCCACCACCACCGCCAGCGCACTTATGTGTTTTGCACTTTTCTCTTTTGTTTTTTTCACTCATCATCATCATCTCCTGGTTGTTCTAATTGTTTTCCTCTTTGCAAAGCTAATTATGATTGCTCGTCACTACAAATACAATAAATTGGACTTTAAGTGAAAAAATGGAAAGTAAATATGCGTTATATTTCATAACGGGAACTGAAAATAGTGATTAGACTAAACAAAACTGACCAATTGCAACAACAACAAAAGAAGCAAAGTTTTGATAGTTTTCAATAGACAAAACAAAACTCATACTTTTAATATTTTGAAGTTTTTTGAGTTCAGTGAAAAATATCAGAGAATACCGCCTAAGGAGAAAAAACGTTATGAAACTTTCTTGTTTCATTTTTAGTTTAATCATTTTTCCATCGTCTTTGTTATGTCTTGAAAATATTTCTTCATTTACGGATTTTATGGTTCAAAAAGAAAGAAGAACTACCAACCGTCTGGCAGAATACCGTCTACTGGCAGTAGTAGTAGTGTTTCGATACTTACACGCAGTCATTTTCTCCTTTTCCGTAAGATAAATCAATATTTTGCCATCTCTTTCTTGTTTTCCATTTGTTTGTTGCAGTTTTTTGCTTTCTTGTTTCTGCCTCTTTTTCCTTTTGACAATGAAACTTTGCCAAAAAACCTCCAGTTGCTGGTAGTCAAAGCACTTTACAAAAAGGAGAGAAGTAAAACAAACTTTAAAGCTCTCCTCTTTTTCTTCAGTGTTTATTTTATATTTTTTCTTTTTTCGCATTTTGTAGCAGTAGCAGCAGTCGTACTACTCATAAAAGAAAGACAGTAGTGTTCAAACAGTTTGCACAGTTAGACGGTGGAAAAAGAAAAAAAGTTGGAGGGTGCAAAAGGATGCTACTGAATTGAAAGTGTGCGGCAGAAGCGACAGTGCCATCCAGTTCCAAACAGATGTCTTTTAGACAAAAAAAAGAAAAGGCAAAATGAGAGCCAACAAAAAGCAAAGCAAAACAAAGCAGAACAAATATAAATTACTTTGATTTATTAATTTCCTGACTGACGACTGGTCTGACTGACTTTTGCTACTCTATTTACCAAATGACGGCTGATTTGTTGGGCAAAGACGGTAGAAGGTGGTGGTGGCAGTGACAATTACCGTGAAATCACGACGACGACTTTAGATTAATTTTTCTCTTTTTTTATTTTTTTCTTATTTTGTTGTTTGCTTGCCTTAATTAATTAAATTGTTGCCGCTGTGTCGCAACACCAGACACCAGACCTCTTTGTATTGGCGACACAATGTTTAATTTAAGAATTCTTTGTTTTTTGTAAGACTGCAGCCAAAAAACAAAACAAAACGATTATTTTTTTGTTTTGTGTGTTGCAAAAAAGGAAAAAAAGGAAAATAACAGCAAGAGCCTAGACGCCGTCAATTTTAATGCTAATTGTCATCAGTTTGCTTTTTTTGGCATTTTTTTGTTTACTTTTTTACACCAAATTTCCTACTACTCTACCTTACTAACAAAGCTACTAATAATAAATTTGCCCAATTAATTGAGATTAAATTAAATGAGCGCGCAAGCATTTAATAATAAATAAAGCCCCAGAGAAACGGGTGCGTTTTGTTTAAAACGTATGCAACGCGGCATTAGTACTTCATTGTGATTACAGCCACACACGCGTTGGGGAACTCCAAAAAAAGAAAAAATACAAAAAACAAGAGTTTCACCAAGTTTCACTAGCACTACTGCAGCCACGTATTCAAATGAGCCCATTTAATCAGCAAAAACGTTACTCGAATCAATTAAAAGCCCCGAGTGCTGACGCTAAATCGCCTCGTGCTTTGTTGGCGGGTTAGGGAAAAGATTTTGCTGTTTTTTAAAAAGCACACATTTTTGGTAGAAGTGGCAGTTTTAGTTGTGGTCTAAAACGGTGACTAAAACTACTTTTTTTATTTTTTTTACAATCAAACAGACAGTTGAACATTCAAAGCCAGTAATCGAAAATATGCACATTACCTAATTGCTTCTCTATGGGCACCTTGCTATTTTTGTTAACACGTTTTGCTGTTGACTTTTTAATGATCTCCAATTGTAAAATCTAAAAGTTTAGTTTAAAACACTGTCCGATTCTACTCTAAACTACTCATTTATTATTAAACCAAATACTAAAAACTTTGGGTTTTAATTTTCAGGCAAAGGGGCTCAATTTTATGTGACACTTTTCCCTCTTTTATCTCTCGATACAGATCGTAAAGCAGTGAGAGTAGTTAGAAGGAAACTTTTTGTTTTAACGATTCCCGTTCTCTCTTGTCGCCCTTTTTCCGTCTTTTGTACGTTGGTAGTACGGCAATTTTTACCTCCCTACAACTTCCTTTTGAATGAAAATAATTAGGGAAAGCTAATCACAAGTGGTGGTTGTGGTTGCGGCCAAATGTTATGTTAATCAAGTTATTAGGCAGGCAATGGCGGCGGTGGTGGTGGTGGTGATAGTGCTTACATTGCTGGTACCATCAGGCAATCATTGCCGGTCATTACAGCCCTGCAGAAATGAGCAGACCAATCTTCAGCGTACACGGCCAATCTGCTGCTGCTGCTGCTTTGCTTGCTGGTGCTGCCCATCAAGCCAGGCTTCTCTCTCTCTTTGTCATCACAAAGTTGCGCATTTATATTCCTTCTCTTTTCTTCCTTTCCATTCACAGATTGAGAGAGGCACATAGACACTGAGAATTGAGGTTCTGTATGTGCTGTGCTGTTGAAGTGGCGACAATTAAAGTGGCGCCTGGTGCTCGCTCGCTGGCTCGTTCGTTTGTTCGTTTGCTCGTCTGATCGCTGTTGAAGCTCGTAAAAAGAAGAGGGCGTTCCCAGCGGCAGTTTTTAGTGACTTTTGCTGTGGCCGTTGCTGCTGTTGTTGCTGCTGTAGATGGAAAGACGGCCATTGTCATCAGTCTCCTTCTCTCACTGTCTCCTTTCTTTATTACCAGGGCCTAATTGGTTGCACTGAAAGTCAAAGTGAATGAGGGAGAGAAATGGGTGAAGACGAGGAGACTAGATGAGACTCGGCGTCGGCGCCCATTATTCGCACACACTAGCCGGGCACTTTTCAGGCACACTATGTGTGTGCCCACAATGGACGTCCGCTCTCTTTCTCTTTTTCCCCTATCTTTTTCTTTTTTTCCCCACTAAAGTCACCACTAAAGAAAGTGAAACTCCATTTTGCTGCTAGAGACCCATTCGTTCCCTTTCTTTGTTTTGCTGAAGAAGAAAAAGAGCGAAAATCGCTGCATTAAATCTTTCTCTCTTTTTTTACTCTAAAC
The DNA here is from genome assembly GCA_024499935.1 of Tyrophagus putrescentiae. Lineage (NCBI taxonomy): Eukaryota > Metazoa > Arthropoda > Arachnida > Sarcoptiformes > Acaridae > Tyrophagus > Tyrophagus putrescentiae. The sequence goes on from JAMZRA010000003.1 coordinate 9,978,014, forward strand.
AGAAAGGCAATCGGCAACACTAACTGCCTGCCTGCCTGCCTTTTTGTTGGTTCCGACTTGCTTGCTTGATTTCCTACCCTCAAAATGGTCGTTTTCACTTTTTTTTTCTCACACGTGCAATTTAGTGTCATTGCTGGTAGTGGGGGAAAAGAGAGTAAGAGCAAAAATGACGAAGAATTTTGTTTTATACCATTTTCACCATCAAAAAGGCAGATAAAGAAGGAGAGAGAAAATTATGCTGGAGCAAAAAAACTTGCTCAACGCAGCATCAGAAAATGAAAACATAAAAGGGAAAGGGTGAGTGAGATCACCCTGATTGGAATATATCGACGTTTTTAAGCAGCAACCGCAAAGACTGAACCCAAAATGGCTGCCTATTAGGAAAATGAGTGCCAGAGATGATAGGCAAAGGGAGATAGAGAACGGAGAGTTGGGGCAGAAAATGGAAGGCCCAAATTCACTGCTAACTAACTGCTGAATAACGGCAGCAGCAACGGAATTTCCTCCTCAGTCTGCAGTTGTTGTTGTAGACAGAGAGGAAAGGAGAAAGAAAAAAAGGCTCGTTACATTGGCCAAAAAAGAGGGACAAAATCCACCGCACCAGAATCAGCAAATGATTCGGTCGTGCTGACTTTTTTAGGGTGAGCTCCTTCTCTCTGCGGTTATGTGGTTAATGTAAATTGATTCAGCCATTTCTGCTTTTGCTTTCTCCTTTTCTCTAATGTCCTCGCATTGAAACTTTTAATTCTTTTTATTGATTTTCCCTCTTTTTCTAACCATACTTTTCGTTTGCAGCAGCAAAGCTTTGCAAAAGCTCTTGCAATTAAACGGCCTAAGGAGAAGCCCTTCTTTTGCTTTTATATTTAATTGTCACTTAAGAAGCGCATTTTTATTTCTATAAATCTGCTGCTGCCTTTTAGAAGTTTAAAAGAGAGGAGGAGGATTATCTTTTACTTTTTAGAGAGAATTTGCTCATTTGCTCTCGGGTAGCTTTAGTACACAAACGTTCACATTTCGTGTCGCGCATTTTGAAATCTTTTTTTCTGTTGCACTTTCATTTTACCAACACCACCCAATCTCTTTCTTCCACAACTTCTTTCTTTTAGTATTCAAATTCTACTATTTTTCCGGGCCCGTTGCAAACTATCCCTTAATGTGCACATACAGCTATCTTTTTTCTGTTTTCTCTCTGCAGCCTAGCCTAGCTAAACTCCCCAAAGATTTGACTTTCACTCTCACTCACTTTCATTGTTGGCTGTCTTTCTGACTGAATGCTGAGACTGAATGGACATCAGACCATTGAAGTGCCATTATCGAGGCAGTTAGACTGCTGGTGCAGTTTGTTTGTCTGTCCGTCTGTCTGCCTTATTCTTCTCTTCTCAATGTGTCCATCGTTGCAGTTATCACCAGTGCAGGCACGAACGTCTTTGAGCAGAAAAGGCCAGGGAAAAAGAGAGCATAAATCTATTTGTGCCTGCCGTAGTGGCCACCGAAACCAGGTCTGGCACATTTGTTCCTATTCTGTGTCTGCTTTGACCGCTTATCGAGTTTCCATATCGAGATAGACCTGTGTGTGTGTGTGTGTGCAAGATTGATAGACAGGCGCCTGGCACATTAGGGCACGCATCCAGTCCACAGTGCTCAGTGAGCACTGCTCACACACACTGGTCATCACACTGGCAAAACATGGCCAAATTTGCACCATCACCACTGGGTGGTGGTAATATGCACCACCATGACCGCCATTATCACCGCCATCAGCGTTCCTTACCATCACCACCACCGTTGCCATCATCATCATCAGCAGTTGCATCTTGGAAACTCTGCTCGCATTCTGCTCGCGTGCTGTCAGTTTTGTTGTTTAGTTCAGTTCAGTTCAGTGTTCGGCATCTGAAGCCATTATTCGAAGTTGCCAGTGCCAGTATCACTATCACGATGCTAAATGTTGCTGAGCGATTGTAAATTTGCTGCCACTGCGGCTCTATTTCTCTTATCTCTGTACTCCTCAGTGCTGAGATTCGATTTAATTTGGCATTAGCACTTCTTCTTCTTCCTTTTGCTGTTGCACCATATCGCATATCGCACCAGCAGTGCTCTCTGCTCACTGGTCATCTGCTCTCTCACTCAGTGGGCAGAAGTGTTTTATCACCTCTGCGCTGTTTGTTGCTTTGCTCCGAAGTGACGAATGCTGATCACACACACACACACACTCACAAACAGCAGAGTACACCGACACTGACAAATCTAGCCTAGATACACATGCAAGATACACATTCAAGTCGAGTCAGGAACACACACACTCACATCTCCTGAATGTTCCTATTGTTTCCCATTCTCTCTCTCACTTGGTGCCATATAAATTACAATCTCATTTGTCTCCTTTCACATCGGGTGCATGTACAGCCCTCTTTCATTTCCTCCCCTCACTTCACACGGTCAATCTAATTCATTCCATTCAAGTCGGGTGCTGTTGCTCGTTGGGTGACAAGGGTCAGCACACATTTAGAGAAAACCCACTCATTCTATACCGATGCGACAGCTGCCATGACAACAGTTTGGCCATACACACCAGAAAAGAGAAAGAGAGAAGAATAATTTAACCGGTACCTAAATTGGTGTCCGATTTGTCTCCCTTTTCTCCTCTCTCTCTCTCTCTCTCTCTCTCTCTCTCTCTTTCTGCTTGGCGCTAATCAAACAGCCTTATCTAGGCTTCAGGTCCTGTCCTGTTCTGTCCTGTCCTGTTTGTTTTTGTCCATTCTTCTGTTTTTGTGTTCCCTTCTCACCAACAAATTGCCAGTCGTTGTCTGTGTCTGTGTATGTGATCGGTGACCCAGAATCACAGTACTCGGACAGTGCCGTACACTAAAATCTCACACACTCACAGACAGAACCACCGAAAGAATATTGCCTTATTCTTTTTGACTCCTCTTCTTCTTTCTCTTTCCATTCAGTTAGCCACTCGTTACTTGCTTGTTTGGCTCGTAAATCACGTCTGTCAACTAGAGAGAAAGAGGGGCTGCCCTCTCTTTGCCTAACTCTTCTTTTTCCTCCCTTCTTCACCTTCTTCTCCTTCTTCTCACCAATTGGCCTTTTTCTCTCGTTACTTTTTCACACACTTCTTTTCCTTCTATTTCTCTCTTTTTCTTTTTCCTTTCCTCTTCGTTGTAGGTGGTAGTCTTGTTATAATATAAAAGTGGTTAAGTTATCCACCGCCTAAATTGAATTATTTACATGCCACTGTGTCAAATGAAGAGTGCAATTTATATTAATAATTTAACTTTGTAGTCCTCCTTAGTTAGCGTCTGTGTGCATTTGTTTTCTCTTACTAAATCATAATTAATTTGTGAAAAGAATCTTCTTCTCTTTTCTCTACTTCGGTGCACTCTTGTGTTTGTTTTAGCGCCGCGTTTTCAAATGATAACCAAATAACCTGTTTTTTATTAATTAAACTGGCTGCCAAGTCAAATACTTTTCTGCTGCTACTTCTTTTCACTACTTTGATGGTACACTTTGTCCCATTTACTTTTCTGTCTGTTTTCCGTATGTAACAAAAATATGTTAAGTAGTTTTTTATGCGCAACCCTTTCTCTCTCTTTTTGTATTGCGCCGTAGTTATTACTATTCAAAAGAAGATTTACAATGTATCAGTCAGTGAGCAGTGAGCAGGGACACCTTTCGGACAGAGAGTAGTGCAGGCTAGGTACAAAGATCCAAAGCTATTTAGCCCTCATGCATGCACGCACAGAGCACTCGTTGGCAAGTTCTAGTTTCTATTTGCAAAACAGAAAAATACGGAAAGCGCTTTACATCTTTTTATACACACTTCTTTTTATTTTCCTTTTTTCTTCTATTCCAGGGTTGCTTATTGTTTTGTGCTTCTTTTTTATACTTTTTTATATCAAGGCACCGACTTTCTAGTCTCGATAATTGCATCCAAATGAGATTGAAAAAATAAAGCAGTGCAACTCAAAGAAAAGCAGTGTCAATGGTAGTCAGAGAAAGATGTCCATTTGGAGGGAGAAAAAAAGAGTGAGTCAAGTCAATCAAGCAATCGATGCGTCCTGTCCTGTCCGTTTGAGCAACTTTCAATGCACACATCACCATTTGTCATCGTTTCACAAAAGGCAACGGCAGCAGCAGCAGCAGCAGCTTTCTGGTCCCTCTTTTTCTGGTCACTAGTCTACTTCTGCTCTTTACTTTCTTTTTCTCTCTTTTTCACAAAGTAGTACAATTTTTTGTTGAAAAAGAGAGAGAATAAGAGAAAAGTATTTCATTTGCCAACAGCATTGGCTGTAGTAGTATAGTAGTAGTTCTTCTGTTTGTACCAGTGAGCTAGGCCAGTGCCGCCGTGTCGGTGAAAGTCGTTCTCTTTTTCTGCTCATTCTTTTCATTTTCTTTTGTGCACTGAGCGATGCCATGCTGCGAGCTCGGATTCGATCTTTCTGCCGCTGCGACTGGACGATTTGATTTGATGTGCAGCTCACACCAACAAGAGCACACACTCACTCACTCACTTTTTCTACTTGGATACTTAATGACTGGGGCAAAAGGATCGGGAAGGGGCAGCAACCAGCAAGGCCAAGGCAGAACAAGCCAAGGCAAGGAGCATGTATGACATCAAGAATGAGAAGCACGATTCCCGTTCTCTGAGCAGTTTTGCCAGCAGCAGCAGCAGCAGAGGTGGCAGTAGGCGATAGCGTTTGCGATTATTTGCACTTAATTAAAACTTTAAAATGTTCACTTTGTTTGATCGTTTTTGTGAGGGAGAAAGAGCAAAATGGCGCACTCGATACTCTCTTTTCTGGTGTTGTTGGCGCTGGTTTTACTTCTTGCAAACCCAAAGTTGAGCGCCCTTTGTTCAGAGAGTGTGCAATTGAGTTCAACGAAGGAAAAGCGCTAAAAGACTAAAAGCTCTAGGCTGCGGCAGCAGCAGCAGCTATTTGCTCAATTAAAATTCCAATCTTGTATTTGTGCTCACTCATTCACTCACCCTCTCCCCTCTCACTCTATTTATTATCTTTTAAAACTCTCTTTCTCTGTTTGACTTATCGAATTAAGCATTAGGCGTTATTATTATTCTTTCCTTCTTTCAAGTACCCGATCACCAGGGCAGAAGTAGCAGAAGAAGTAGGCCTTTAGCTCACAAGCCAGCAAGCAAGCAGTGTCGGCCAATTAGCGAGCGTGAGAGAGCTAGAGCGCGGGAAAATGATGTTAATCTTTCTTTGCTACCGTAGTGGTAATAACATTTGGTAATCATGACCAAGTGTTATTACTCTGTGTCCAACCTTGCAGCAGTCGTTGATTTTATTTGCCCAAACCTTTTCAAGTAATAACCGTTAACTTTTCTTTCTTGTTTACAGAAACTTCTTCTTCCACGTCTTCTTCTTCTTCCTCCTCTTCCTCCTCCTCCTCCTCTTCAAACGTTGAACCGTACCGGGCGTCGGCGAATCTGGGTGAATCGGTCATTCTGCGCTGTGTCTTCGACTTTCCGGACGGCTTCCGCGTGCCCTATGTGATTCAGTGGGAGAAGCAGGGCGTGGCCATTCCCATCTACATCTGGTACGACGGCTACAAGGCCCACCAGGGCGAGGGCTACGAGGGTCGGGTCAGTCTGACCGGACAGGCGTCGCTAAATCTCAGTCAGGTGCGGGAGACCGATCAGGGTTTCTACCACTGTCTGGTGAAGTTTCTCAACCGGCCGCCGGAGCCAATCAAGAATGGCACCTGGGTGCACCTCGATGTACTGGGTAAGTGTGCTTTGTTGTTGTTTATTTATTTTAATTTCTGGAAATCGCCCCCATTTATCACAGTTTTTTTGTTGTTTTTTAATGGAATTTTCAATTGCAGTATATGAAGTGAAAAATGCTGTTTTTGTTGAAGCAAAGAATCAAGTTTTATAGTTTTAGCAATTTGACATAATGTAAAATTTATTGTAATTGCATTTGTTTTTTTTGTTGCTGTTGCTACTTTAAAAAAGGGAGAATGAACAGTGCATTACTTAAATCTTGACTTTGATTCCCTGATAGAAGTGTGTTTGAATTGAGTTGAACTCTCCAAGTATTTTTTTCAGGTTCAACCAGTCAGTCAATCAAGTCTAGCTTTTTTCACCCCCAAAAAACGTTGAAACTCAATATTGACTTTTTGCATTGGGGTTTTTTTGCCACTCTAAACTTGAAAACCCGTATGCACATTCACAAGCACACACACTGAACTTGATCTATCAAAAAGTGATGAGCAGAGTTTAATTTTTTTTGCAATCTAACTTGATGTGAGCTTCATTTTTCAATTTGCCATCTACTGAGATCAAGCAGTGGATAGGAAAGAAAAATGAGAAAGAAAGAATCTGAAATGAAAATAAATAATTTACTTGCGGAAAAAGCCGCGTTCTTGCGCAAAAAGCAAAATTAATAACTTGCCCAGTGTGCGAGATTTACCACATGCTTTTCCTATATTTCTCTCATACGCTAAAAACATTTCTTTCGCTTGAGTGGCAGAAGAAAACTTGGGAAATGTACACACATTCACATTCGCATTCACATTCACGCTAGCAAACAATCAAATGAGGCGAGCTGCAAATTGAGCTGCTGAGGTTCACTAATCTGCCAGGACCCCATCAGCTCTACCACCACCAAGTGCTATTTGAGTACTCTACTTTGAGTGGAAAGGGGTGGAGAGGGGATAGGGTAGTATTCAGAGCAACCTGACGGCCAGTGCACTCAGTGTGAGCACTATGCTCCCTGCTAAATCTCTATCAAATTTGGGCCATTTCACTTGAACGAGCAAACGGCTCGCCAAAGCTCCCAAAGCCTAGCTCATCACTGCTGCTCAAACGTGGACACACTTATTTTCAGGCAATTTGCTGCAATTTTGTTTCTTTCTTTCTCAATCTCATTCACCCTTTTGGCCAATTGGCTCATCGATTTGCATTTCTTTGCTTGCCTGTATTTCTCGATCAGTTTGCTCTCTTTTCTTCGCTTTTTTCCATAGTTGGAGCATTTTGCCTTTTAGCTTTTGCAGAGTTTTGCAGCTATGTTAGTTAGCTTTCAGCACGAACAAAAAGCAGAACTTCCTAACAAAGGAGGATGAAGAAACAGATGAAAGAATTAATTAGCTCTGCAGTTGTTTTTTATGCCCTTCATCTTCTTTTTTCCTCCACACTTAACCCTGCCAGCCGGACAGTTTTTTCACTACTCAGCAAAAGCTGCCGTTTCGGCAACGTGACCTAGCACTTTAATTAGTAATTTCTGTAAGTAAAAAACTTTTCCTTTTGCATTGTCAAGTGCGGCAGCAGGTTCTTTTATCGCCATCAAAACTAATTTTTGTTAAAGAAAAGCTGCTCGTGCGCTGGCCCTTGACGCCCACTTTGATTCAAGTAATTTGAACTTACCTACCTTACCTAATTACGTCCACTCTGAGCGGACCAATTGGTAACAAAAAATCACATTTTGGAAAACTCTTCAAAGATTTTTGTACAAAGCTCTTTTCCATTGAACTTGTTCCATACAATCGAAGTTTGCCTTTGGCGAGTACCATTCTACCATTCTCTTTTCCTGGTAGTGCTCTCTATCATGCTCAGATGAGCCCAGCTTCACTGTCGATGATAAATCGACCGCAACCGCCACAATCGGCAATAATAAACACTCGCCAGTGGCAAAAAGAGCCGATTTCTACCACTACTAATCGCATACCATTTATTATTCTTTCTTTCACTCTACCACTTCCAGCTCCGCCGACCTTTCGGATCAAGCCACCCGATGTGATCTACGTCAAGATTGGCGAATCAATCGCCCTGCCGTGTGAGGCAGTCGGCACGCCTACGCCGCAGATTGTCTGGTTCAAGGTAAACAAAACAAAACAAAACAGTTGGGAAGCAAAACAAATGCCCAAGCATATTGTCTGTATCTGATTTCTAATTTGTATACTCTCTTTCCCGCTAATAACAACAACGCAGGACAAGAGGCCACTGCAGAGCAACGCCAACGTGCACATCCTCGCCAACGAGCTTCGCATCAGCAGCATTCAGCTGAACGACATCGGCGAGTACCGCTGTACGGCGCGGAACCGCGAGGGCTCCATGAGCACCACCACGAAGATCATCATCGCCGGGCCAGCCGTCATCACCCTCCCGCCGCGGAACCTCACCAAGCTGGAGGGCGACCGCGTGGAGTTTGTCTGCGAGGCGAAGGCCCTGCCCTCCAACGTCACCCACCGGTGGTTCCACAACGGCGTCGAGATCAGCCACCTGCTGTGGATGGAGAGTCGGGTGGTGGTGAAGCACGGCAGTCTGCTGATCAACCCGAGCATCGCCGAGGACGGCGGCCGCTACACCTGCGAGGTCTCCAACGGCATCGGCCTGCCCGAGACCGCCGAAGCCTGGCTCAACATTGAGTGTAAGTGTACTCGTTTTTGATGAGCTGAGCTGATCATCACCACCACCACCACCATCCTCGTTTGATGATGTCGGCTGAATTGAGTTCACACACAGTCAGACAATGGCTGGGGAGGATTAGCTTGAAGTAGAGAGTTCAGTCTGCTCCCTTAATTAAGCGCCATTCGCAGTCGATTGGCTTGCTGCCCAAATAGCACCAATCATTGGCCTCCCGCCATTGTACTCTTCTTCTTCGGTGTGTGTGACTTTTACATTGTAGAGTTGGTGGGTACGACAAGACCACCGTGCTTCAACGACGTCGACGACCACTTAGCTTTCATTAATCACCTCTGCCTAATTAATCTGCCCTCTTCTTCCTCCTTCTTCGACGACGACGACTGATTGCACCAGTGCTTCCTCTCCTCCATTCATTCACATCGAGGACAGCAGCAGGCAATTCAGATCAGTGAGAAGAGAGTGGAGAGAGAAAGAGAACTCATTTCGAGCAGGCTCGCTAGCGTTTAATTAATTGCTCCCATACACGACATAACTTTGCTTCTTTTTTCCTCTCTTCTATTTCTAGATCCCGCTCGAGTGGTCTACTCGCCCACCATACAGTACCTGCCAAATGGCCTCTCTGGCATCGTCCGCTGCTTCATCCAGGCGTCGCCGCCCTTTCAGCTGGTCACCTGGACCAAGGACCGCCGCCCCTTTGACCCGAACTCCACGCCGGGCGTCAGCACTCTGGCCAACGGAAGTCTGCTCTTTGAGCGCGTCAGCACCGAACACCAGGGCCGCTACCTCTGTCGGCCGTACAATCTGCACGGCAGTGCGGAGCCCTCCCAGGACATGGAGGTCCTTGTCAGAGGTAATGTTTGCCTTCAGTCTCAGTCATTGAGCTCTTTATTATCTTGCTCTCTTTTTCTTTTTGAAAATCTGTCTTCTTTTCGGAGAATGTGCACAGTTTTTCACCGTTTTTGCTTTGCTTTTGCTTTTTTGCGGTTGAGCTTAGTGAGTGCACTGTATGTTCCGTGTGCACTGTGTCGAGTTTAGTACAGGAAAAACTGGAAAGGAGCAAAAACTTAATCGACTGACTTTTGTGGCCATAAAGCACGAGCACTCGGCGGATCGATTGGCTCTGCAGATATAGACTCTGACTAGATTTCCTTATTGAGACTCCGTTTTGAGAAGAGCAGCAAAGTTGGCGCTCCACTTTGGCGTGTAATCGCGGTTGCAGCAGCAGCGGTGGTTGCTGCCGAATCGATTTAATTTAAATTTAAATTTTATTGAATTCTTTCGCCCAGTGGTGGCCAATTGTTCTGCTGCTGCTGCCACCGTTTTAGCTAAGGCTGTTCCAGCAATCATTTCTCAGCCAGTTCCTAGTTTAGTTCATTCAGTCTGCTCGGCCGATGCTGCTGCTGTTGCTAGAGAGCCCTCATGTGGAACTTTTCTCGGCTTGTTTTCCTTGCTCCCTCTCTTTCTCACTTTATATTGTCACCAAATTCTGGCCTTTTTCCTTCTTGGCCAATCTTCTTGTCCAGCAGCATCAGCAGCAGCACTTACCAATCTGGCCACTTGCACGCCGTTTCTCACTCGATTTGCTGCGTTTCTTGCTTTGCTGTCGTTGGCTTCTTTGTGAGTGCCAATGAGAGTGGAAAGTGAGTGAGCATTCCAAAGTGTGTGTGTGTGTGTGGCGTGTCTGGTGGAGAATTGTTAAAGTGCAATTATGGCACCGTTGTTGGATATTATCATCATTATTATATTATATTGACTGGCCCTGGACACAGGCGGTGGAGGCGACGGAGGAGCAATAATAGTGCAGCGTCCAGAACATCTAATAGTAGCAGTGGTAGAAAAACAAACAAAAGCAGCAGTTCCCCAGTGAGAATAAAGATGATGCAAGGTCGAAAGCTGAAAATTCTGGGATTTTTCGTTCTGGTGGAGAGAGAGAAAATGCTCACAATTCCAATTATTTTATGGTCAGGGAGGGGAGGGGGACAACTGCTATTACTAGCCCATATTTCTTTGCTCTAAATCAGAAATTACCGACTAACTTTGTTTCTTTCTTTTTTTTTTTTCAACATATCACCACCAGACCCACCAGTGATCACCAGTAAGCCAAACGACGTGTACGTGAGGACGGTGAATGAGGAGGTGTCGATGCCCTGTGACGGCACTGGCCAACCGAAGCCGGACATTTTCTGGCGGAAGGTAAGAAAAATTATTCTTTTTATTGTTTGCTTTTCTTTTCTTTGTTTCGACACCCACTTGTGAAGATGAAGTCTGGTGAAGAGAACTCAATGTGAATTGCTTCTGAGTTCATCTGCACTTATTCAAATGTGGTCTTGCAGCAGCAGCAGCAGAACCATTTTCTTTATTTGGATTGCCATTGCTGGTTTTTCCATCACGTTTGCGGTCTGCAGTGTGCCGCCAGTTTAGTATTCATCACATTTTGAGCGACATTGCAGCTGCAGCTGCCTTTTCGTACAATGTTTGAATGTTTTCAGCTTTAGTCTTCTAGTCTAGTCTGGTATAGTCTTCTCTAGTTTTCCCAGTCTTCAGGAGCCTAATTTAATTTCCCTCAGCGAGCGGTCCAGTGAGCTGGCTGGCGCGGGCCAGACGGAACTTTTTTCGCAGTTTCTGGCTGCCACACATGTGCTGCTCCAGTCTTCTCTGCAGTTTTTGATTTGGCACGATTCAATTGCCTTCTAATTCTCTCAGCAGTGGTGCCGGGACTCTTTTTTAATTTTAAATTGTCAAATTTGAAATTATTACCACCGCTGCCGCTGCTGAGGCTTTCTCACTGTCGTTCTTCTTCTGTCGCCCTTTTCCAGCCTTCCCCCATATGTCACACGATAGAGAAGAGGAGAGAGGATAGGGAAAATATATTATTCTCTCAGCGAAGGAGGAAGGAGAAACGTAAATAGAATATAATGGAATTAATTCGATCAATTGCAGAGAAGAACTACTACTACTTCCTCTTTCCTTCACAAAAGAAGAAGTGCCCTTTTGCCTGACAGTCGTTTACCCGGCCAGTCTTTAGTGTCTGTGTGTAATAGTAGTGAAAAAGATCTGCGATCTGCTGATTTAAAAATTGAAGATTTATTGCCCTCTTTTGCTACTCGTTTAGTACGCTGCGCACTGTAGACTCCAATATGTCTCTTGAATTTGTTGTTGTCTTTTTGGTTTCAGTCTGATGCTATCTCTTCTTTTCCTTCCTCCTTCTCCCCATTTCCCAACTCCGATTGGTTTGACCAGCAGCAGAGAATACTAATAAATTGCTGGCCCTCTTAAAAGTCTTCTTCTTTTTTGAGCACTCAGAGCACTCCGACCATTAATCTGTTTTTAATCGCGAGGACAGTACAAGTTGGGCATTAGTTGTGACTGCGGACAGAGGGCTGAACACACACTTCACAATTAATCACTCTTTGATTTGTCACCACTTTTTTTACCCACAGTAGCGCACAGTGTGCAACAACAATAAATCAGCCGATTCTTTTTAGTTCCCTACTACACTGACTCTCGATCTCTTCGTTTGTTGTGGCATTTTACATTTTACAACCACCAGATTTTTCGGTGGGGTGAGATTGAAGTGAAATGAAGCCAATTCCGATTAGAGTGATTTCTTTGCACTCTCTTGTGCGAGCTCGATACTAATTTAATTGATTCTAAAGCGGCGGCGAGGGCAGAGTCTGTAGCCACTTTGGCCAATTTTCCATCATCGACGAATTTTTCAGTGACTAGGACCACTCTTTTTCTATCCTTTTTTCTCTCTTTTTCTGTCGGTTGACCAGATCGAAGTGTGTTTTGACATTGGAGCCCATTTGTCCATTTGTCATTTCTTTTGCCGTGCTGCACTTGGCAGTTGTGTTTGTTTATTTACTCTCTGAATTCAGGCATTGCTTTTTAGTCCCGCATTTTTGCTGCGCAATTCCTCTCTCTCTTTCTTTCAGTACTCTCGGTTCACTTGCTTATCATTGCCTTTTTGCAGTTGTTTGCCTGCAATTCTTGATTGATTATTAGTCAAAAATCCTCACTCACTCACTGCATTTATTTAATTTCTCATTCCAAAAATTTTTTTTACAAACAGGCGGACGGAAGCAAGCTCTCGCGCGAGCGGTCCTCACTGCGGGCGGGCAACCTGACGGTGAAGCTGCTGAAGAAGGAAGATCATGGCCGGTACGAGTGCGTCGTCGCCAATGAGATTGCCACCATCGTCGCGGAGACGCTTCTCATTGTCAACAGTAAGTCTTTTGCTAAACAAAATGTCCAACTAACCAAATTACCTCTCATTTTTTTGCAGACACTACACCGCACACGCCCACCCACCTCTCAGTGAATGCCAGCCACTTTTCCGCCACAGTCCACTGGACGCCGGCGTACAACGGCGGCTACGAGCAGTCATTTCACATCAACTACCGAATTTCGGAGGGCGCCGGCGAGGACTCGGTTTTGGCACTGGCCTCAGCCGCCGCCGCTGCCTCATCTGCGGGGGCGGGCGAGTGGAAGTCGATTCGCGTTCCGCCGCCGGAGAGTACCGCCGCTTTTACGCTGTACAATCTGCAGGCAGGCACGGAGTATGAGTTTCAGGTATGAAACTAACAACAACTGGTTTTTATTTTTAATTAATCGCTCACCCACCTTAATTCTCTAGGTTTACGCCTCGAACCGACTCGGCGCCGGTCTGCCTTCCCCCACCATTCGAGCTTCCACTAAGCGTACGTGGCGGAAATCTGCTTTTTCCTATTTTTTTCATTGAACCATTTGGTTAATAACTAACACAAAAAACCACTACTACTCCTGTTTTTCTACAGCTTGGCAATTTGGCGAGGCCGTCTACCCTACGGACGCATCAGGGGCGACGTACATTCCGACGGTGCAGAAGCCATCAGGTTAGTGAAAGAAAGGGGAAAAAAGGAGGAGGAGGAGGAGAAGGCCAAAAATGAAATCGGCTCGTTTTTTGTCTTTTTTGTACACTGCTCTCCATTTCCATTTCCTCTTTCTCCTTCCTTCGCTCTCTCAGCGAGAGACTTTTGATGCTGCTCACAATGCTAAACTGCAATGTATATGAGACCCTCTGAGCGATTGCAATTGCATTTGCACTTCTCCAGTTCGGAGTATGATCATCATCATCGTCGCGTATTGTACGCGTTCTTGCACTTCCAGCAGAAGCAGCAGAAGCAGTCGATTGAAGAGCAAACACAAAAACGAAGAGATATTCCCTCTCTCTTTTTTGCTGTAGAAAGAGCTACTACTGTTTCTGTCGCTCTTTCTGCTGCAAAAACTGCTCTGGCGGTGGTAGTGATTGAGGAGGGGCGCCCCTGCTTTTTCATCTCTCTGCTCTGATCACCCAAAGCTAGCAGCAGTCTCTTGATTCCCTCTTTATACTTTTCTCGTTCTCTTTCCATCGATGCATGTCGGCGGTGTATTTGTCTGACTGTCTCCCTTTCTCTCTGACTGTAATTCAATTTGCTTATTGTTCGGCAATCAAGTCCTGGTAGTGAGCATGGTGTATAGTGCTCCCTAATATCCCCAACTCCTCTACTCTGTAGCCGTCGGTGGATTCCCTCAGTGCAGCATCCTCAAACACAGTCAGTCACTCAGTCAGTCAGTGCCATTGTCTCACTTTCCCTCTCTCTCTTTTTCTTTCCCCAGAAGCAATCGCAGTTTACACAAAAATACAAAACAGCAGCGGCCGCGGCGGCCCTAATCTTTATCGAATATGGAAATTTATGATAGCTTTTATGATATAAAAGTTTTAAGACGCAGAGGCAGTCGTTTAGTTTGTAGTTTTTAGCTTTTCAGTCCTTTTCAGTGCGCAAAAGAAGTGCTTGCAGACTGGAAGTAGTACACTTTACGAAAATTGAATTGCTGAATTCTCTCTGTTCCCTTTGGAGCAGAATGGTCGGAAGGAAGGACGGCGGACTGGCGGACGGATTCTGCGGCGACGGCAGCTCTGAATACTTTAGAAGTAGATTTGTCCTTGTTGTTTTTGTTGTTGTTTTATTCCGCTGCATTTTCATTTTCATTTGATCTATGTCGCTTCACTACTTCTTAGCTTCCTTTTTAGCCAAAGGAACGAAAAAACAACAACAGCATAAACTCAGTCCCGATAAGCAGGCACACACTTTTTGAGGACCAAAGTTGGTGGTGGTGGTGGTGGCAATGTTGGTGTCAGTGTGACAGAGTGCTTGTGCACTACGATTTTTCTTTCCTCTTATTCTTTCCTCTTCATCCTCTTCAAGTCAGTGTCCAGTGATTTCTGCTGGTCCTGCTGGTGCTGCTGCTGTGAAAGAGGGGAAAAGGCAGCCAATGTTTGCAATGTTGCTGCCGCTGCCAACTCAGCTGAGCTAGAAGTTTTTTCAGAAGTTGAAGTGTGTGCCCGTCTCTGCTTTCGATGCTGTTGTTTGTGCTTTCCTACAATGTACCACCACCATCCCCCACCACTACCACCACCGCCAGTTTGCGTCTGTTTGTGTCATTTAAATTATTAGCTACATCGAGCATCTTCACAGCTAACTGAGCTGGCAAACAGCAGCGAGCAACTGCTAACGCGCTCTGCTGGGCGCCGTGAATGGAAATTAGCGGGACAGTAGTAGTAGTGGTGGACGCGGCAGTTAGAAGAGCTAGGAATGCAGCGAAAATTGGAGTTTCTGGTGGTGTGACACAAGTGAACAGCAGCGGCAGCATTAGCAGACACAATCCGATTTGCCCTCTGAAACACACACACCAAGC
The DNA here is from genome assembly GCA_024499935.1 of Tyrophagus putrescentiae. NCBI lineage: Eukaryota > Metazoa > Arthropoda > Arachnida > Sarcoptiformes > Acaridae > Tyrophagus > Tyrophagus putrescentiae. The sequence continues at coordinate 9,993,117 of JAMZRA010000003.1, forward strand.
ACAGAATTTGGCCCCCTCTTTTTGCCGAGTTTTGCTGGCATTACCAGTGTTTGCTGCTGCACACCAGCGAATTCATTAGTGCGGCGGAAAAAAGCTGTGAAGTTGTAGGGAAGCCTCGAAGAGGCGTTGAGAAGCTGCAGGACAATTTGCCTCTGCTTTTCCTTCTTTTCTCTTTCCATTTCATTCCATTCCATTGTGTTGGGCTGTTGTGTTGTGTTGTTGTTGTTTACTACAAAGTGTGCGCCGACACTGCTTCAGTTTTGCTGCTTTGATTCTGATGGTTCCTCAATTTCGAGAGTTTGCCTTTGAGTTTGTGGCGCGTGCTGATTTTTCTTCTTGTTTCTGCAAGCGCTGAAAACTTTTTCAAGCGAGCCGCAGCGACTTTGCTGTACACACTGGGCGCTTCTTCTGCTCATCGATATTCCTCTCTTGCGCTCTTCCGCTTTTTCTCTCGGGGACTGGTTGAGAATTTATACCCTCCTGTTCATCCATTTGATTTGTATAATATAAAATGTCAAAGTAGAAGAGAAGAAGAGAGAGAGAGGCATTTTCACCCCCTTCTTTGGTGAAATCATGGTCCACTGGTCTTCTTCCTGTGTGGTGGTGGTGGTGGTATCATGTGTTGAAGCACTGCGCAATTTTTGAGCCCAGCCATTTTCTGCCTTGTGAAGTTTGCTCATCTTTGAGGCTCACTCTAGTGATGTGTGTGTGTGTGTGTGTGTCACAGCTGCCAGCCTTGAATCCTTTCTGCTATGCAGTTACATATTTTCAGTTGTCCTCTTATATTTTGAATTGAGCAATTTTAATTAAACTTTGTGTGAATTTTTCCTTTTTGTTTTATTAATTATTTTAACTAGAGACGCGCACACTTTTTAAAACTCGTGTAGTCTAGGCTTTGCTCTGTTCTTGTCTTCTTGAAACACTGTATCACTGGCAACATATTTCACTCGCTCATTCTGATATCACTGCTGACTTTGCCCATTTAATTAACGCCACTTGTTTGCTCAGACTTCAGCACCACACACACACACTTGTCTGTGCAAGGAAGGGAAAAGAACGAGGGAGTGGCTGGCGACTTGCTAATTTGGTCATCAGTTTCACTGTAGGCTGGTGGTGGTACTTGCAAGTACTTCCACTGTGAAGGCAGAGTCAGAGTGGATTCACAACTCAAGTGACCTAGGAGCAGCAGCAGCAGCAGCAGCAGTTGCTTGCTCAAGCAGAAAAAAAGAAAGAGAGACTGAGCCTGGTAGACACAGCAGTTCTCTAAAGTTGATCTTCAAATGCTTGGTCGACCGAGCAAGTGCGATTGAAGTTGCTGCTTTTGCTGCTGCTGTTGCTACTGTTTCTGCTGGACGAGAAGGGGATGAGAAGGGTGAGTTCTAGAGTGGGTGCTCATCTTCTTCTTTTTCTTGGTCTACACTTTTGGCACTGCATGCATGAGTGCATTCAATAATAGGAGAGACCTTTTCTTGGGCATCGACAGCTCGACAGCACTTTGCATTGCACAAGCCGATTGAGCGCATCTCTCTCCCTCTCTTCTCACTTTTGATTGCTTCCTCCTTTCATCCCTATCCCCTATCCCACTCCTCGACCATGTAATGGCCATCGATACGTTCGATTGCTTTTTGTCGGTGTGAGTGAGTGAGCTGGTGTTGGTGTTTGTGCTTTTGGTGTCTGCGTCTCTTCTTCGAGCTGTTGTTTCGCTCCATTTTCTTCCGGTGCAGTAGCTCATTTATTGTAGTGAGTTTGTCTGTCTGTCTATCTGTCCTCTTTTCTGTTCGGTTCTGTTTAGTTTGCGTGGGTTATCCAAATGTGCCGACTGGAGTAAGAGTAGAAGGAGAGGTTAGAAGATCCCAATTATGTAAATGTACTTTGCCGCTCACTGGATGAGTGTACTTTGTTGTCGGTGAGCATTCATTGTTTCATCTTTTGGAGAACAATCGCACTATGCACCGCTAATTGCACCGAGCCACCTCAGTGGTGGCTGTAGTAGCACCACTTTCAATCATCATTTTTCTTCTTATTTTTGGCTTTATTCCCTCTTTCATCCCCTCCTCAATCCGCTTAGCCATTAGCTAAGGTTTGCTTGAGCCGCTACACTGACTTGTTTTTGGCGAGGCTCTTTTTTCTTTACCCTCACAAAACCAAAACATGAACTTCCTCTTTAGATGTTTTGGCATTTACCCAAAACATCTAAAACTGCTGTTCCAGGTCATTTGCTGTGTATTTCAGTGCACTAGCTGCTCTTTCATTAACATTCATTCATTCATCGGCTTTCCTGCAGCACTTTTCTCTTTGAAGTGCTAAAGTTGTAGTAGTAGTATTTTCTCTTTTATAACCAATGTCTTCTTTTCCTTCTTCAGGACCTAAACCGGATGCGCCGCGCAATCTGACGCTGGAGAAGATGGCCCAAGGTTGGGTGCTCTCGTGGCTGGCGCCGGCCAACGGCTCAGTGGCCGTCGCCTACTACCGCGTCGAGTTTCGCCTCAGCGAGGAGAAGGTCTGGCAGTACACTGATCCCATTCAGCATGACACCGCCTACCTGAGTAAGTATCAGAAGAAGGAATTAATTAGAACTTAGACTAACCAACTTCTTTTTCCGGTACAGTGAAAAACCTCGAGCTAAACTCGCGGTACATTTTTCGCGTCTGGGCGTACTCGATTCTGGGCGTCGGCGAGGTGAGCGAGATGATCGAAGTGAGCTTGAGTGGTAAGTGCTGATGGTGGTGATGATGACTTTTTTACTGTTAAGTTTCTGGAACTAATTTTGATTTTGATGTTTTGTTTTGTTCAGGAATGGGCGACAGTGCACAGAACGCTCGGGCGGTCACCTTTGCCGTCATTGGCAGTGTCGTCTTCTTCCTCACCACTATTGTGCTGGCCGTCTGCGCAGTCCGAATCTGCAACAAACGGAAGCGGAAGAAGATTGAGAAATGTGAGTTTTTAGGGTTTTTGAATTTGAATTGAATTTTTAACCGATTTTTATCCTTTCTCTAGCTTACATGATGGTGACCTGTCCAGTCAATGGAACGGCCGGTTCCTATGGTGATAGTCCAGTGCCTTCTAAGCAGTACGTTTTTCTTCTTTTTTGTTTCAGTTTTAAATTGCCATGGATTTTGCTCAGATTTGACCTACTTTTTATACGTTTTACTGTTGAGCGTGTGTGTTATATCCAAGATGGCCTGAAAGCAGGGTTTCCTTTTCTTTTTGTTGGCGGCGGCTAACTAAGTGTGACTCTAATAATGTCAACAACATCTTGGAATCTCGGTGCACTGTGCCGCCAGTGTTGACGTGGTCGCTTTTTATGCTTTTGCCTGTGTTCTGGAAAGCGGTGCCGTCTTTTCTTTTTCATCCTCCTTTTCTTCTTCTTCGTTTAGCAGGAAAAGAAATCTCAAATTTGGCAGCGTTTTGCCGCCAGTGTAATTATTTCGCCCCGTCTTTAGGCCGTCTTCTTTTTTTCTAGGCCTTTTTTTGCCGTTGCCGTCTCCTAGCGCCAGAGTCTCTGGCAATAATTGAAATTAAGTCAAGCACAAAGTTATCTCATTTTGCTCCTCACTGATTCTGTTTCTCTCCTTTTTTGAAGTTTGACAATGTGGGAACTTTCTAGCGGCTCTTCTTTCTCTTCTTTTTTCTTTCTTTTTTGCTGCTGTAATCACCCCGGCGCACTACACACTTTTTCAACATGAGCCAGCAGTTTTTTGGCTTTTTTTGAGCGGGCCACCAAGTCTTTAAATGCCGTGTCTAGTAGGCTTTTTTAGTGCACTACTTTGTAACTACGTTGTACAAGTGGTAACTATCCCAGAGTTTAACTAGAAGAGCGGCTTTTAAAATTAGCAAGTCAACATATCAATTAATTGCGCCGTTTTTATTTTTTGCTACTAGTGGAAACTACGTACTTTAGTTTACTCTTTTCTCTAATTGAGAATGTGATAATTAAATTTAAAGCCAATTCAGGCACCGAGTACATAACATACACACATACAGTTAATTAAGCTCTTAATTGCAATTAACTGAAGCAATGAAGAGAAAAAGAGCAAAAAGTGAGGAACTGTAATCAGTCAGCTGCTTTGCTCTGTGTGTCAGTTTAGTGCAAAATCATAAACGAAACGTTTCGTGTCTTTAGATTTTTCTTTATTACCCATTGCTTTCTTTTCATTTAATTTTTATATCATTGTACACACGCCAACGAATAGTCACTTTTAATTTCATTAATATTCTTTTTACTATTACTGTTATTTCATTTTATGCTATTACGGTATAAGAAATGATTCTTTTTCCAACCTTTCATCTTGCCGCCTTTCTCTTTCTTTCTTTCCTTCTTTTGCTAACACGCTAACTTAACTTTCTTTTCCTCTTCTTTCTTGCCTTCTTTCTAACCTGCCTGTGCTTTCTACTTTTTCTACTAACAAAACTAACAACACGCCAAAAAATCAAAAGACTCGAAGTTTTTGACCCAAATCGTCCTGAAGGTAATGTTCCGCCTGCGACTACGGCGACGTCGACGACGGTGATGACTAAATCAGGGCTGCTTTTCCTAATTCTTCTTCCTTTTTCCTCTTCTTATCTCTCTCTTTCTTTCTCTTTTACTAACAAACTAACAACAACGACAAACAGCATCCGACTACATGACTAACCTGACGATGCATCCAGTGGGCTTTCTCGGTAAGGGAACTGCGTTTCATCACTCCCGTTTTCCTTCCCTGCACACTAATTCCCTCACCCAATTCCATTACTTTCACCTTTGCTTGCCTGCTTCATTTCCCCGTGCATGCCCTGTTTCCCGGAATGAAACGTTACTGAGGTGATCAATTGAATCACCTTGAATGAGTCTTGTCCCCTCTATTCCTTTTATCTGCACAGAAAAAGAAACATAAACGAGGCGCCTTTGACGCAAACTACCTTTTCCCTTCAGCGTCTGTCCTGTCCTGTCCAGTCTTTTAGCCAGTTTCTTCTTTGCTGGTGATTGATCTGCTCTATTCAATCGATCATCAGCGACCATCGTGCCCTGACTGGCCAGCCTGTCTGTCTGTGCTGCTGCTGCTATTTATTAATTACTCTTGACCAGGTTGATGATTAGACGGACCAGCAGCAGCAATGGCAGACTGGAACGCCATTTGTCAATTGAAGCACGCTGGCCATTCGTTTGCTTGCCTGCAATGAGGGGGACGTCCTCCTTTTCATTCCCTTCGTTGTTTCCCTCTTTCATCTTCTACCTTCTTCTTCTTTTCCACTGGCCATTGGCCTCACTGAATTATTTAGGCCGTTGATTTATTTGCTAATTTGCGCAGAGCACAGTGTGTTTTTGGCGAGCGAGTCGGTGTAAATCTGTGCACTGCTGCTTCGTTTGCTTGCGTGTGCCTGCTTGCCTAGAACTGAGGACTCCTCACACTTCCAGTACCGAAGCACTTTGCACTGCTACCTTTTTTCCCATTTCGCTCACTACCTTTGTTTCATTTCAATTTATATTTTATTTCACTTTACTGTGTGTGTGTGTGTGTGATTTCAATCACCCAACCTGTACCTTATCAGTGTTAGCGTGAGCGTGTGTGTGTGTTTGTTTTTCCATTATTTAATTTAATTTAATTTAATTTTTGTTTGCTCTTGTTTGCCTCCTCTCCCTCCATCACTCCTATCTTGTTTTTCACCTTTACCCCCCCCCGCTTTTTCCCTCTTCGTTTCCGATTCTTTTGATTCATTTGCTTGCCTGACTATTTGTTTGCCTGCTTTTTCCTGCGCACGCTTTTCCGCCCCCTCTCTTTCTTTTTAAATTTCCTCCCACACACACACACCAGCTCCTGTCCCCTCATTGTCCTTCACTGCCTTCTCACCTACTGGCACTTTCTCTTTCCCTGCTGGCTCACCACACCGCCTCCTCCTCTCTATGGCAGACATTCCGCGGATGGCGACGGCCTCGGACACGACCACGACGACGACCACGGGCACGGGCTCGGCTGGCAGCGATCAGCTGCCGCTGGTGGAGGGCAGCTGCGGCGGCAGCACCGCCGGCACGGCCAGCAACGGCAGCAACAGCAGCAGCAGCAATGGCAACGGAGCGGAACGGCAACTGCCCCAACCTGACCAATCACCAGCATCAGCAGTGGCCGGACGTGCTGGTGCATCAGCCGCAGCCCCAGCAGGGACAGCAGGCACCGGCGGTTCACCGTTCTCCCGTCTACAGTGGTGTCCTACGGGCAACCCGTTTTTCGCCGGTCATTTCCGGTCTGGGAATGGGGATGGGCCCTATGGGACCTATGGGGAGTATGCCCCATCAGTGCACCATGATGATGCCTACTACTGGCGGCTCGGAGAACACCGGCCCACTGCAACAGCAGCCACACTGCAGCAGCCAGCAGCACGCCACCATGATGATCCACAGTCCCGCTTTGGCACAGCACCACCATCCGTCTGGACAACCGCTACCTGGCTGGCCCATACCCACCATCATCCCCACCACCTGGGACCGTCCTCCATGGCCATGGTCAGTCGGCTGCAGCTGAGCAGCAGTTCGGCGAGCAGCAGTCTGACCGGTGGCTCGGCGGTGGTCAGCAGCAGCCTCCAGTACCGCCTCCACGACGAAGAGCTTTAATTAATGACCGGGAACAGGTTCAATGAAGAACTCCAATCTGCTCTTTTCTCTAGAGAGTGGTTTGGTCGAGGGCCCTTCTTGAAGGATGCTCGCTTTGGAAAGAAGTATCAGCAAAATCAGCACAACTACGACCTTCCGCCGGCAGAATCGCTCAGTCATTGCAAGGAGAGGCGAGTGTCCGCGGCAGCTTTCGCTCTGATGGCTCCGGTCAGTCGCAGGCCTTTCGACGACCCTTTTCGCAGCTATCTTTTGTTGGTAGTTCAACTGCAGGAGGAGTAGGACCTGGAGCAGGAGCAGTGGGCGACAACTTTGCAGTGGTCACCAAGCAGCCGCCGCCATCATTTTTTACGAGAACGTCGCTGCAGTCGGCGTCACTTCCTCTTCGAGCTGCCCAGCCGCAGACGTTGCTGCAGTTTCAGCAACGGCAACAGCATTCAGGCCTTTCTGGAACTTCGCTGCGGTCGAATCAAGGTCAACAACAATCTGTCGGTGCACCATCAGCTGGACAAGTCTTTCGAACAAGCTCTCCAACTTCTACTACTGGTCAGCCTTCATTCGGTGGCGCATTTTCACGGGAGTTTAGCTCCATTGATCGACAACAGCATCAGCCGCCACATTTGCTCGAACTACCTGCTTTGCGACCAATTCACGACCATTCGCTGCATCAACGAGGAATTACTCTTTCTTCAGCCCTCTCAACGCCATTCAGTCGGGCCCACCTTGGTCTAGGTGGCACTGCAGGAGGAGGAGGTAATGGTACCTCCTCGACTTTGCGAGCCACTGTGCCCATCCACGGTCGATCGTGGTTTCATCCGGGCGCTTCCAATGTCGTTGCTGGAGGCGTCGGTGGCCAACGAAGCCAAACTTTGTCTTCTCGACCGGCGCCGTTTTTGGAGCCAGTCCCGGAGGCTATTTACGATTCGGCTACAGGAGCAGCAGCAGCAGCAGCCACAGCCGCTCAAATTGCACAGCACTCAGGTACGTTTTCGGTACTCTTTTTCCCTGTTTAATTACATTTGCTAACTTTTTTTTGGCGTATACCCGCAGCAGAATGGGAGAGACAGCGAATGATTGCCAGAGAACAGGCCGCAGCAGCAGCATTTCAGCCGTACCAAAATTTGCCCGCCATTCGGCGGCACCTTCTGCAGCTTTCAGCAACGGCGGCAACATCTGAAAATCCGCCAATTCGCCGTCCACTGCCTTTGCATCCACATCAACAACAACAGTCTACCTCAACACATTTTCACTCAACATTGCCTCGAAGCGGTCATGATCTCAACACCAGCAACTCCTCCTCCTCTTCGTCCTCTTTGGCTCCTTTTGAGTACACGCGGGACAAACTGCTGGGCGCCGTGGAGAAACTGCGCAGCGGCTACCAGTGGTCGCAGATGAGTCGGGGGTCGCCGATGAGACATTCGGTTGAAGGTTGGACGTTTGGAGGAGGTTTTTAGAGTTGAACTTTTACTAACACTTTACATTTTTCTAGGCCACCATCACACTACTCCGGCGACGACGCCCGTTCCACCGAGCTCTACGGTTCCTCGGTTTGCCTCTCGAGTCCAGCACGGTTCGCCAGTAAAATCACCACTACCACTTCAGAGCACAGATCCTGATCACCATCTTCATCACCACCACCATCACCCTCAGCATTCTCAGCAGCTTCCACCAGTGTCACGTATCAGCGCTCCAACATATCACCACCAGCGGCAGCACTCACTGCCCTTCAGGCCTAGTCAGTATCAGCCTCCCTCTTCCTACTTACCACGGACCTCAAGCTCGGATCACCCCCATCACCCTCATCACCACCAACAAACACTATCATTCACCTCCACCGAACCGACGCTGCTAGCTCATGATCCCTCTAACGCCAGCTCCAGTGGCTTCATCAGCGGCACTCAGTCCTCTTCAGTACTGCTTCAGAAACCTCAAATTGATCAGACACTCACCACCGACGACGCCCACTTTTTGCGTCATCAGCAGCTACGCAGCTCCTCTCGCACTCGGGAGCCATTTGTGGAGCCGTCTTCTTATGAAGAGCAGATGCTGGGGTCACCTTTTGATCTAGACCTTCCGCCGCCTCCTTTGTCTTCAGGAGATCCTGATGGCGCCGATGACACGGCTGCGGCGGACATTGACCGCCTTCGCCGAGAGTCACTGCGCTGGCGCCATTGGCAGACGTGGACTCTGCGAGATCGAAACGCCTACCTCCTGCCGCCAACTGTGGCAACGCCCCAGCCGATGCTGCCTCGTGCAGTTTTGGAGCAGACTGCGGCAGAATCAACAGTGGTGGTGCCGCTGTCTAGCTCTGCGCCCACCTACGGCAGCATCCTTGGTGGCCAACATTATCATTCTTACCGAGAACCGAGAAGTTCTGTTGCTGCAAGAGGTAATGGAAATGGCAATGGCAGTGGCAGCATGTCCATAGAGGCCATGGAGGCCCGTTGTGCCCAGCTGCGCCAGGAGTTTGCCAACTTTCGCCAGCGACAGGCGGCCCTAGAAGCGCAGCGTCGAGAGACGAGAAGTGTCCTCTCGCAAAAGGCTGAAGAAGCTGCTTCAAGAACAGGAGGAAGTAGAAGTGGTGGTAGTGGCCTGTATGAGGGTGAAGGCCCGGGAGGATACGCCACCATTGTCGGCGGCAGCAGCTCCTCAACTTCGAATGAGTTTGAGAGCGCCTGTTAGTTTCCCCATATGAAACTGAACTGATTTTTTCCTGTACAATTTTGACTTGTTTGGATCACGTGCCAAAGCAAAAACTCATCGGTTATTTTTCTTTCTTTTTCCCACTCACAACAACAGTCTCTTTTTTGTAACAAATCAAATCAACACTGACACTCATGACATATCAAAATCTCACACACCGAAAGCACACTACCACCTTCACTCCAACTTATGATTCCTAACTGTCAAAGTCAACCCCCACCCACCGACCAGAACTTGTTTAACTAAACGGAAACTACTATATTGGTCAGTATTACTCTGAGATGTAATCTCCACCTATTTTCCTCTGTTGTAAATGAAAAGTTTATATATCTTTCTCATCATCATCATTCACAAACACCCATTTGTTGTTGTACCCATTATCATCATCCTCATTCTCATTCTCATCATTTATATTTTGAAGCAAAGATCTTTCCTGTTAAGTCTACTTCAACTTTACTATTTTGTTAGCACTGTTGCTTTTTTCATCTCTGCTCTCCTTTACCTCAACTCTTTTCCTACGCTCTTTTTTGCCCAAACTTCCTTCTTTTATCTTCTTTTTACCCCGGTGTAAATAACTCTACACGCAAATCAGCATATGCTACACAAATGCAAAAAGAAATGTACCATAATGTGCATAGAAATAAAAAGCATATTTATTTATTTATAAATCAGCACTTGTTTTACTACTGAATAAAACAGACAAAATTCAAAGTTGGCATTTCAGCGAAGCACAGCTACAGCAGCCTCCATTCGTTTGTCGGTCCACGAGTGAAAATCCAAGTTGGGATCATTTTTAGCCGTAATCAAACTTTTAAATTTCCATGTTTTGCCAGCCAAAACTGATGAAATTTGTTCTAAAAGAAGGTCGTGCTTGGAGTTTTTGCTGCTGTTTCTGTTACCATTTAGCACTCGCCACCACTTGCTCAACAGAAGGTTTCTAAAAAAGGTAAAAAAGTGAAACAAAAGATTAACCTTTAGATCAGAAAGTTAAACAATCCGCTACTCACCGCTGCACAGCACTCTCCTCCAGCCACCACTTTTGCAGCACTTTTCCTTTTCCAAATTGTGACTCCCGATCAAGTGCATCGAGGTACAGAGAGACCAACTGAGCGGCAGCAGCTTCTTTTTTCTTTAAACTCTCGTCATTTGCCGCCTGCCACTTTTCCAGAGCATCCCAAGCTTCAGAGAAAAGACGAATCAGCGAAAGCGATTGCAGATAGAGGCTGGCTGTCAGCCTGCCCAGCAGCTTCAGCAGAACTTCTACTTGAGCTTCATCAAAACCTTTAGCTACTTTTCCTCCGTCCTCAACACTCAGCCCTCGACAGTGGGCGAGCAGGAGTGTTCGGGTGCAGATCACCTCCTCCATCACCTGTTCATAATCATCATCTGTGTACGGCTGAACACCACAGACCATGCACTTTGCTCGTTTGTTTGTCTCCTTACCGGAAACCATCTTTTCAGATGGATAAACCGGTCCTGAGCAAATGGTGCAGCGCAGACAGAGCAGCCGACTGACGTCCTCCAGACAGGCCGGGCAGCCGCAGGTGAAGTGGTACTCGGCGAGGCGGCGTTGTCGCTGGTGAAAGTCCATGAACTGGTGCGGACCGTAGGTGAGCGTCACCTCGTCGCCAGGGTTCAGAGTGCTAATGAGAAAGAAAAGATCAAATTATATCTTTTTAATCTAAAAAATCTTCTTTTACCAGGCAGAGGAAAGGACAAAGATTCCGTCGTCAATCTCCCAGAAGGCAGAGGCGTCACAGCTGTGATTGACAAAGCTGACACCCAGACAGAGGCAGTTGGCGACTGGGCGGCCGCTGCTGTTCAGTCGGTCAATCTCCTCCTCCTCCTCTTCGTCATTTCAACCAGTTTATCAAAATCAGCACAGCACTCTGACCAGCAGAAGACGTTGAAGGAGAGCTTTCGAAGGAGGCTGACCAGACGGCCCACCAGAAGGGTGAAATCACTTTGAGCAGCTCCGATTGGTCGTAATCAGTGGCAGAGTTGGTGGCCAGGAGGTCAAAGTAATCTGCTCATTTTCATGCCAAAACACAAAATATGTCAGCATTTATCATTACAGATACTCAAACTTACGTTGTTGGTGATTGAGCAGCAGCAGCACCTTCAGCGCCCATCGAAGCATCTCCAGCTGCTTTTGCGGTTCCATTTCTTCTTCTTGGTGCTCCACAAAGAGTCAACGATGGCAAAAGCGGCCAGCTGGCTGGGGCCGTCCAGCAGCTCAAAACGAGCCGGATTTGGCTGCTGAAACTGCAGACTTTTGTCTTCCTTTTCTTCCTCTTTTTCAACAACTTCTCCATAGAAACGTACCACCTTCTCCAGGCCCAGAGTGCCCACCAGACGGTAGACGTGCAGCGCCAGTGGACAGTCATCGAAGAGAGAGGTCAGGCAGCACTCGGCACTGTGAGCATCGTTTCCCTTTTGCAGACAACGCCGGCTACAGAAAACGACATCGGCGCAGCTGGGACAGGGAAAGAATCCAGATGAAGATGAGGATTTTGATGGCTTTTGACCTTTATTTGGGCAGCGGTGAACTTTGCGAGCACACAGTGCACATCGACCTGACCGGCGGTCGGCTCGGTAGGCGATGCTGAGCACCGCCTCTCTGATCAGGTACGTGCCCGTGGGAATGAAGGGCTGAGAACAGTCGTGGGCTACCTTCATGTGACGACCTTTGCCGCCTGGACCGTTTTCAATGCGAATGTTTTCGTCCCACTCGAGGGGCTCAGGCTCCAGGGGTTCAACGGAAGCGGCCGAAGAGCAATTAAAGTTGCAGCTGTCTTCATCAGCTTGTCCATGATCATCATCATCATCACCAGCACTTCTTTTGTCATTTTGCTGCTGCTGGTGGTGATGTCTTCGAATTGCCACCTCCTCACTGGCCGCCTGCATCAACTGCCCAAATGGAAGCTTTTCCAGCAGAACTGCAAGACAGCTTGGCACATTTCCCGCCTGAGACAGTAAACGCTGCTGGTGGGCGGTGAAAAAGGAGTCCAGCAGGGTGACCAAGCCCACTGGCTTGGGCGCAGTCATGCTGTCAGGAAGCGTTGTCATCATCACCGTCACCAAACCGTCACAGTACAGTGCCAATGATTTACTGTTCCTCCATGATACACTTGGAAACCTAAGAGAAGTCAGAGTTGTACGCTCAAGTTCGAAAATATCTAAAGTTTAGAACTTTTCAAAATAATAAAATTGGGTAATTGAAAAAAGTTTAGCAAAAAGTGCCAACTCATCAGCTTCTCTGTTTCACTTAGCAACTCATCATAAGTTTAGTAATCATAGCGCCCCGCCAAAGAAGTACCAATTCAATGGGACAAACCTTGAGCGGCAGTGCTCAATACGTGAGACATTCCGGAAAAGGTGGTGATCAACAGCAGTAAATGAATGATGATGGTGATGGGCGATACCTTGAAAGTCATTGTGAAAATGGGACCTCTTTTCTCTGACCTCTCTCAGCTTCATCAGTTGATCCACTTAAAGTTTGGCGTAGACTTCAGTGAAGTGAAGGATGAGCTCCTCAGGAGCACGTTTTTTGGTGCAACTGAACTCCTTACGTGCTCTGGAGCTGCACATGCACATCACCTCTCACTCTCCGATTGAGTGGTTGAATCTGCTCCGGACGATGCCAAACCTGAAGACCATTAACATTTTAGAGTTCAATTGTGATAGCTGTGAAGTTCGATTTGGTGATTACTACAGTTTCCCGCCCCACCTTATCTTATCACCAACTATTGCCTGTTTTCGCGCATTCCTCTTCAACCTTCACCCTGGTGTCCCTCAGAACCGACTCATCTTGAGCTCAAATTATGGGCTCATTTCTGTTGAAAACCTGCTGCTCCATTGCCAGTTAGCCAGTGAGGACCAGTCATCCACCGCCGGCCAGCGTTGATAAACATGTCCTAATGATTGTATAACAAAAAAATTACCGGTTAGGAAGCAATATTCTTTGTCAGCTTTGTATCTTATCTTTATTCTTACTAAATACAACAGTTTATTCACAAGCTGGTACTTTGAAAAACTGATGCTTTGTTTTTTACACTGCTGAATAAAGTTATTTCTTTGAATGTCGTTATAATAAACTGTTAAATCAATTAGATATTACAGCAGCTCGTTCAGTATCCACCAATTGACTGCAGTCGATCGCTGAGCTCACCAAAGAGCTCCTCCAGTGAAGCTGCTCCTCGACTGCTACCAACTCATTTCCGTCCCCTGTCTTTGATAGAATCTCCGTTAACTGGCATAAAAATGCTTCCACTTGCTGAGCTTATCACTCTGTTAATCACCAGTACAGATTCTCTACTGCAGAATAAGAAAGTGAGAGGGCAGAAATGATCAGTGGTCACTGACCAGTGGTCAGCACTGACCAGCACTGCTGCAGTTGCGTCCTTCTGAGCAGGTGAGCTGGGAAAAGAGCGCGAGCCTCAAGCACACACATCACTTCCTCTCATTGGCTGCACACTGCATCAGCAGCAGCAGCAGCGTTTGTTGATCTTCTCCAGCTCTCTTTTTCAGTCATCATCCGAAGACGATGCCTCCTCGACGCCCCCCTACAGATTTGGATTTGATCAGTGTCTTCAAAATGTTGACGGCCAATGAGCAGCTGGTGGCGAGCCAAATGAGTCCTCGTTGTAGCATTCTGGTGAGAGCGGCCAACCGCAGAGTGAAAACACTGGTCATCACCGCTCATGGTTTTCGGGAATTACTCTTTCTTAAAAACTATATCAACTCCTACTCTTTTGCATCTAACCCGAGCATGCAGCAGCTGAAGGCTATCACTGTCGAGACATTTCCCAACTACCCGATGACCACTCGTCTCAGCGAATGGAATGTCTTGCGATTGGACCAACTACGACTGATCGACACTGCCACCATCGAGCAGATTGTCACCATCTTTTCCGCCGTCACCGAGCTGAAGCTCATCACCATCGACAGTAGGCGCACTGACACTTTGGTCTCCCTTCTGCAGCATCCCAACTGGCAGTCCCAACTGACCAACTTGATGGTAAACAGAATAGTTCGGACAGACAGCCAACTGGCTGCTAAGCTGATCACCGTCATCAACGGTCTGCCTGCTCTTCAGCTGCTGGCCCTTAATTGGTTTACTGATACCGAAGTTCCAGATCTGTCCGTTCTCGCTCAGCTGAAGACAGTGGTCTTTGAATCGGATAACTCGAACGCTTTTCTGCGTTCCCTCGAGCGGAATGCAGCTGACAATGCCGACCTAGAGGTGCACCTGCTTTCCAGAGATTCCAAAGCTCTGCTCTCCCTCAGTCAGCCTCTGCGCAGTCGCATTGTTCGCTACCGATTGAGCCCACTCTACTACAGCATTGACCAGGTGCCCCTTTTCTGCAGTCAGTTCCGCTCTCTCACTTCACTGGCACTCTGGCCCATTAAACCACCTGAAGTTGGACAGCTGTTCTCCGGTCTCTCTCAGCTTCATCAGTTGATCCACTTGAAGTTTGGGGTAGACTTCAGTGAAGTGAAGGAAGAGTTACCTCTGCCAGCACGTCCACTGGTGCAACTAAACTCCGTACGTGCTCTTGAACTACGCTTGCTCATCACCTCTCACTCTCAGATTGAGTGGTTGAATCTGCCCGGGACGATGCCCAACCTGAAGACCATTCACAGCGACTATTTCAGATGTGATAGCTGCAAAGTTAAATTTGTTGGCATCCGTGGCGAATCGTCTCTCCTCAGCTCACCACCAGGGTTTGGCTGTTTCCGTTCCTCTCTCTTCAACCTTCATCCTGGTGTCCCTCTGAAGCGATTCATCTTGTCCTCAAATTACGAGTTTAAATCTGCTGAAGAACTGCTGCTCCAGAGCCGGTGAGCCCAGTCACCGAGCAGACAAATGAAAAGTCAGATTAGGTTTCGCTAATGTTGCCCTGCTGTAGAACGTTTTCTTCCAAAAGTGTCGTACTAAATTTTTTAATAAATAAAAATATAATCACAACACCTCCTCTTTGAGTATCCACCAATTGACTGCAGTCGATTGCTAAGCTCTCCAAAGAGCTTCTCTTCTGCCACCTCTGCCATTGTTCCTTCTTATTGGAGAGAATCTCCAGTGACAGGCATAAAAATGTTTCAACTTGCAGTGTTACCATCAGTACAGATTCTCTAGTAAATGAGAAGTGCATTCAGCAGTGGCATTCTTCTGAACACGTGGGAGGGAGGAAGAGCACGTGCTCAATCAGGCACACACATCACTTCCTCACATTGGCTCACATTGCGACAACAGCAGATTCTGTTGATCTTCTCCAGGTCTCTTTTCAGTCTGATCATCATCCGAAGACGATGGCTCCTCGACGTCCCCTTCCAGATTTGGATTTGATCAGTGTCTTCAAAATGTTGACGCCCAATGAGCAGCTGGTGGCGAGCAAGATGAGCCCTCGCTGTGCCATTCTGGTGAGAGCGGCCAACCGCAGAGTGAAGACGCTGGTCATCACCAATCGAAATGTTATCAATGGAGTTATTCTCAGCAATCTTAAGTACACAATCGACTCTTTCTCCCTTGCCTCTGAGTCGATCATGCAGGAGTTGATGGACATTTCTGACGAGACATTCCCCGACTACCCGATGACCACTCATCTCAGCAAGTGGAACTGCCTAATGATTAACTCCCATCAGATACGACTGATCGACACTGACACCATCGAGCAGGTCACCAACATTTTCTCTGCCGTCACTGTCCTAAAGTTCATGGTGGTCAAACACAGCAAGCACATTGAAACTCTGGTCTCCCTTCTGCAGCATCCCAACTGGAAGTGTCAACTGACCAACTTGATGGTGGACGGAACAGATCTGATAGACAGGGCACTGGCTGGAAAGCTGATCACCGCCATCAACGGTCTGACTGCTCTGAAGCTGTTAGCCCTTGACTTGGAAAAATACATTGAAGTTCCCGACCTGCCCATTCTCGCTCAGCTGAAGACAATGGTCTTCAAATCGGACCGCTTGAGCGCTTTTCTGCGTTCCCTCGAGCGAAATGCCACTGACAACGCCGACCTTGAGGTGCATCTGCTCTCCAATGATACCAACGCTCTGCTCACCCTCAGTCAGCCTCTGCACAGTCGAATTGTTTGCTATAAGTTTTACGCATTCGACTACACTGCTGACCAGGTGTCTCTTCTTTGCAGACAGTTCCGCTCTCTCACTTCACTGAAAATCAAGAGCATTGAATCAACCAAAGTTGGACAGCTCTTCTCCGATCTCTCTCTACTTCATCAGTTGATCCACTTGAAATTTGAGGTAGACTTCAGTAAAGTGAAGGAAGAGTTACCCTCATCAGCATTTCCACTGGTGCAGCTAAACTCTGTACGTGCTCTGGAGCTAGTCTTGCGCATCACCTCTCACTCTCAGATTGAGTGGTTGAATCTGCTGCAGATGATGCCCAACCTGAAGACGATTTACATTTTCAAGTTCAATTGTGATAGCTGCAAAGTTCGTTTTAGTTGTTACAGCAGAAACTCGTTCCTTTTCAGCTCATCACCTTCAACTACTGTCTGTTTAGGCGCATCCCTCTTTAAGCTTCATCCTCGTGTCGATCTAAAGCGAATCATTCTGGTCTCAAGTAATGAGCGCATTTCTGCTGAAAAACTGCTGCTCCAGAGCCAGTGAGCCCAGTCACCGAGCAGACAAATGAAAGGTCAGATTAATCTTTGCTAATGTTACCCTGCTGTAGAAAGTTGTCTCCCAAAAGTGTCGTACTAAATTGTTAATAAATAAAAATGTATTCACAACACCTCTTTTTTAGTATCCACCAATTGACTGCAGACGATTGCTAAGCTTACCAAAAAGCTTCTCTTCTGCCATTGTTCTTTCTTCTTTGAGAGAATCTCCCGTGACTGGCATAAAAATGTGTCAATTTGCAGTGTTACCACCGCACTCGGTTATCATCAGTACAAATTCTGTTCTGTAAAAGTTGAAAGTGAGAAGACAGGGCTGACCACTGCTGCAAGTTGCGCTCTTCTGAACACGTGGACTGGGATAAGGGCACATGCTTAGAAGCACACACATCACTTCTTCATTGGCTGCACACTGCTTCACCAGCAGCAGCGTTTGTTGATCTTCTCCAGCTCTTTCTCTTACAGTCTGATCATCACCCAAAGACGATGCCTCCTCTACGCCCCCTTCCAGATTTGTGTCTGATCAGTGTCTTTAAAATGTTGACGCCCAAGAGCAGCTGGTGGCGAGCAAGATGAGCCCTCGCTGTGCCGTTCTGATGAGAGCCGCCAATCGTACTGGAAAAACATTGGTCGTCACCAGTCAAAATTTTTATGAAGCTAATCTTAGCCTGCTTACGTACAAAATCAACTACTTCTCTTTTGCCTCTAAGCCGAGCATGAAACTGCTGATGGACATCCCTGGCGAGACATTTCCCGACTACCCGATGACTACTCGTCTCAGCTGGTGGAATATCCTGCGATTGGACCAACTACAACTGATCGACACTGCCACCATCGAGCAGATTGTCACCATCTTTTCTGCCGTCACCGATCTGAAGCTCATGACCATCAGCAGTAAGCACATTAACATTTTGGTCTCCCTTATGCAGCATCCCAACTGGCAGTGTCAACTGACCAACTTGATGGTGGAGGGAACACATCGGATGGACAGCCAACTGGCTGGTGAGCTGATCCCCGCCATCAACGGTCTGACTGCTCTTCAGTTGCTGGCCCTTGACTGGGACAATTACAGCGAAATTCCAGACCTGCCCATTCTCGCCCAGCTAAAAACGGTGGTCTTCAGCTCGAACCGTTTGAGCACTTTTCTGCGTTCCCTTGAGCGGAATGCCGCTGACAATGCCACTGACCTTGAGGTGCATCTGCTCTCCCGCGCTACCAAGCTCTGCTCACCCTCAGTCAGCCTCTGCACAGTCGAATTGTTCGCTACGGATGGGCTCCACTCGACTACGCCCGTGACCAGGTGCCCCTTCTCTGCAGTCAGTTCCGCTCTCTCACTACACTGTCACTGAGGAGAATCGATCAACCAAAGTTGGACCTCTCTTCACCGATCTCTCTCAGCTTCATCAGTTGATCCACTTGAAGTTTGGCGTAGACTTCAGTGAAGTGAAGGAGGAGAGTTTCCTCTGTCAACACGTCCACGGGTGCAGCTAGACTCTGTAAGGGCTCTGGATCTGCACTTGCGCATCACCTCTCACTCTCAGATTGAGTGGTTGAATCTGCCGTGGGCGATGCCCAACTTGAAACCATCTACATCAACTTTTTCAGATGTGATAGCTGCGGAGCTTGGTTCAGCCGTAACAATCGACAATCGTTCCTCCTCAGCTCATTAATTTTCTAAACTGCTTCCGTTTATCTCTTTTTAACCTTCATCCTGGTGTCCCTCGGAAGCGATTCATCTTGCCCTCAAATGAAGAGTTTCAATCTGCTGAAGAACTGCTGCTCCAGAGTTAGTAAGCCCAGTCATTGGGCAGACAAATGAAAGTCAAATTGATTTTCGTTTGTTACCCTGCTGTAAACGCTGTCTCCCAAAAGTGTCGTACTAAATTGTTTAATAAATAAAGATATAATCCTAACAGCTCCTCCTTCAGTATCTCCTCCAATTGACTGATAAGTAGAAATACTTCTTCTTTATTCTGTCTTCAGATCGGATTCAATGGCGCTGCCAAAGCTTCGGATTTTCCGAGTTTAGAATTCTTGCGCTGCAGAACATTCTTCAGATGCTGCCAGCAACAAAAACATCGTCGCCGTCTGGTGATGCGGAAGCACACTGACCACATGGCAGTGCTAATCAGTGGCATTCTTCTGAATACGTGGACCGGGAAAAGAACACACATCACTTCCTCATTGGCTCACATTGCGTTAGCAGTAGCAGATTCACTTGATCTTCTCCAGGTCTCTCTCAGTTTCAGTCACCCGAACATCCGAAGACGATGCCTCCTCGACGTCCCCTTCCCGATTTGGATTTGATCAGTGTCTTCAAAATGTTG
>JAMZRA010000003.1:10023230-10034888 GCA_024499935.1 Tyrophagus putrescentiae
AAATGAGCAGCTGAGGCAAGCAAGATGAGCCCTCGTGTGCCGTTCTGGTGAGAGCGGCCAACGACTAGTGAAACATGTCGTCACAGTATTGTATGGTAATTTACGCTACCTTAATGACACAATCAACTCCTTCTCCCTCGCCTCTAAGCCGAGCATGAAGCTGCTGATGGACATTACTGGCGAGACATTTCCCGACTACCCGAAGACCACTCGTTTCAGCAAGTGGAATATCTTGCGATTGGACCAACTACGACTGATCGACACTGCCACCATCGAGCAGATTGTCACCATCTTTTCCGCTGTCACCGATCTGAAGTTCATGACCAACACAGTAAGCACATTGACACTCTAGTGTCCCTTCTGCAGCATCCCAACTGGAAGTGCCAACTGACCAATGTGATGGTGGACGGAACATATACGATAGAAAGCCAGCTGGCTGGTAAGCTGATCACCGCCATCAACGGTCTGACTGCTCTTCAGCAGCTTGCTCTTGACTGGGGCGATTACACCGAAGTTCCAGACCTGTCCATACTCGCCCGGTTAAAAACAGTAGTTTTCAAATCGTTCCGTGTGAGCGTTTTTCTGCGTTCCCTCGAGCGGAATGCAGCTGACAATGCCGACCAAGAGGTGCACCTGCTCTCCAGAGATTCCAAAGCTCTGCTCACCCTCAGTCAGCCTCTGTCGAATTGTTCGCTACCGATTGAGCCCACTCTACTACAGCATTGACCAGGTGCCCCTTCTCTGCAGTCAGTTCCGCTCTCTCACTTCACTGGCACTCTGGCCCATTAAACCACCTGAAGTTGGACAGCTGTTCACCGGTCTCTCTCAACTTCCTCAGTTGATCCACTTAAAGTTTGGGGTAGACTTCAGTGAAGTGAAGGAGGAGTTTCCTCTGCCAGCACGTCCACTGGTGCAACTGAACTCCTTACGGGCTGTGGATCTGCGCTTGCACATCACCGATCACTCTCAGATTCAGTGGTTGAATCTGCCCTCGACGATGCCCAACCTGAAGACCATCTACATCGACTGTTTCAGATGTGTTAGTTGCAAAGTTGAACTTAATGGCATCAGTGGCGACTCGTCTCTCATCAGCTCACCAAAAGCTCTTGGCTGTTTCCGTTCATCTCTCTTCAACCTTCATCCTGGTGTCCCGCTGAAGCAAATCATCTTGCACTCAGGTGAAGGTCTTCATACTGCTGAAGAACTGCTGCTCCAGAGCCAGTGAGCCCAGTCACCGAGCAGACAAATGAAAGGTCAAATTAAGTTTCGCTAATGTTGCCCTGCTGTAGAGCGTTTTCTCCCAAAAGTGTCGTACTAAATTGTTTAATAAATAAAAATATAATCACAACACCCTCTTTGAGTATCCACCAATTGACTGCAGTCGATTGCTGAGCTCTCCAAAGAGCTTCTGTTCTGCCACCTCTGCTATTGTTCCTTCTTATTGGAGAGAATCTCCAGTGACCGGCATAAAAATGTTTCAACTTGCAGTGTTACCATCAGTACAGATTCTCTAGAAAATGAGAAGGCAGCGCATTGAGCAGTGGCATTCTTCTAAACACGTGGGAGGGGAAAAGAACACGTGCTTAAACAAGCACACACATCACTTCCTCACATTGGCTCACATTGCGTCAACAGCAGATTCGCTTGATCTTCTCCAGCTTTCTTTCAGTCTGATCATCATTCGAAAACGATGCCTCCTCTACGCCCCCTTCCCGATTTAGATTTGATCAGTGTCTTCAAAATGTTGACACCTAATGAGCAGCTAGTGGCGATCAAGATGAGTCCGCGTTGTGCCGTTTTGGTGAGAGCGGCCAACCGCAGAGTGAAGACGCTGGTCATCACCACTCAAAGTGGCTATGTAGTTCATCCTAGCTATCTTAAGTACAGAATTAACTACTTCTCCCTCGCCTCTAACTCGATCATGCAGCAGCTGATGAACATCCCTGGCGAGACATTTCCCGACTACCCGATGACCACTCGTCTCAGCAAATGGAATATCTTGCTATTAGACCAACAACAACTGATCGACACTGCCACCATCGAGCAGATTGTCACCATCTTTTCCGCCGTCACCGATCTGAAGTTCATCACCGACGACAGTAAGCCCATTGACACTCTGGTCTCCCTTCTGCAGCATCCCAACTGGCAGTGCCAACTGACCAACTTGATGGTGAACGGAACACATCGGATGGACAGCCAACTGGCTGGTGAGCTGATCACCGCCATCAACGGTCTGACTGCTCTGGAGCTGCTGGCCCTTGACTGGGATGATTATGCCAAAGTTCCCGACCTGCCCATTCTCGCCCAGCTAAAGACAGTGGTCTTCAAATCGGACAGTTTGAGCGCCTTCCTACGCTCTCTCGAACGAAATGCCACTGACAATGCCGACCTTGAGGTGCATCTGATCTCCGACGATACCGAAGCTCTGCTCACCCTCAGTCAGCCTCTGCACAGTCGAATTTTTCGCTACGGATGGGGCCCACTCTACTACACCGATCACCGGGTGCCCCTTCTCATCAGTCAGTTCCGCTCTCTTACTTCACTGGAAATCAATGGCATCAAATCAACCAAAGTTGGACCTTTTTTCACCGATCTCTCCCAGCTTCATCAGTTGATCCACTTGAACTTTGGCGTAGGCTTCAGTGAAGTGAAGGAGGAGTTTCCTCTGTCAGCACGTCCAATGGCGCAACTGAACTCCTTACGGGCTCTAGAGCTAGACTTGAACATCACCTCTCACTCTCAGATTGAGTGGTTGAATCTGCCCAGGACGATGCCCAACTTGAAGACCATCTACATCTACTATTTCAGATGTGTTAGCTGCAAAGTTAAACTTGAAGTCTGCCGTCGCGACTCGTCTCTCCTCAGCTCACCACCAGCTCTTGGCTGTTTCCGTTCCTCTCTCATCAACCTTCATCCTGGTGTCCCTATGAAGCGATTCATCTTGCAGTCAGGTGGAGAGCGTCTTTCTGCTGAGAAACTGCTGCTCCAAAACCCGTGAGCCCAGTCACCTAGCCGACGAAGGAAAGGTCCGATTAATTTTCGTTTGTTACCCTGGTGTAGAACGCTCTCTCTTCCAAAAGTGTCATACTAAATTGTTTAATAAATAAAGATACAATCCCAACAGCTCCTCTTTATGTATTTCCACCAGTTGACTGAATTGACTGATAGAGTAGAAATACTTTTTCTTTATTCTGTCTTCAGATCGGATTCAATGGCGCTGCCAAAGCTTCGGATTTTCCGAGTCTAGAATTTTGGCGCTGCATCGTCGCCATCTGGTGACGCGGAAGCACACTGCCCACTGGGCAGTGCTTATCAGTGGCATTCTTCTGAATACGTGGGCTGGGAAAAGAGCACTTGCTCAATCAAGCACACACATCACTTCCTCACATTGGCTCACATTGCGTCAGCAGCAGATTCACTTGATCTTCTCCAGCTTTCTTTCAGTCTGATCATCTTCCAAAAACGATGCCTCCTCGACGCCCCCTTCCAGATTTGTGCCTGATCAGTGTCTTCAAAATGTTGACACCTAATGAGCAGCTGGTGGCGAGCAAGATGAGCCCTCGCTGTGCCGTTCTGGTGAGAGCGGCCAACCGCAGAGTGAAAACACTGGTTATCAGTAGTGGTTATACTGAATTACAGACCTTTAAGGACAAACTCAACTCCTTTTCCCTTGCCTCTGAGCCGAGCATGCAGCAGCTAATGGACATCCCTGGAGAGACATTCCTCGACTACCCGATGACCACTCATCTCAACAAGTGGAATATCTTGCGATTAGACCAACAACGACTGATCGACACTGCCACCATCGAGCAGATCGTCACCATTTTCTCTGCTGTCACTGACCTGAAGTTCATGACCTTCAGCAGTATGCACATTGACACTCTGGTCTCCCTTCTGCAGCTGGCCAATTGGCAGTGCCAGCTGACCAGTTTGATGGTGGGCGAAATATATCTGATGGACAGCCAACTGGCTGGTGAGCTGATCACAGCCATCAACGGTCTGCCTGCTCTGCAACTGCTGGTCCTTGATTGGTTTGCAAACACCGAAGTTCCCGACCTGTCCATTCTCGCTCAGCTGAAGACAGTGGTCTTCCAATCGGACCGCTCGAGCGCCTTCCTACGCTCTCTCGAACGGAATGCCACTGACAACGCCCACCTTGAGGTGCATCTGCTCACTTACGATATCAAAGCTCTGTTCACCCTCAGTCAGCCTCTGCGCAGTCAAATTGTTCGCTACCAATGGAGCCTACTCGACTACACTGCTGACCAGGTGCCCCTTCTCTGCAGTCAGTTCCGCTCTCTCACTTCACTGTCACTCCGGAACATCGAATCAACCAAAGTTGGACAGCTGTTCTCCCATCTCTCTCAGCTTCAACAGCTGGTCCACTTAAACTTTGGAATAGACTTCAGTGAAGTGGAGGATGAGTTTCCTCTGCCAGCACGTCCACTGGTGCAGCTGAACTCCTTACGGGCTCTTGACCTGAGCTTGCGCCTCACGTCTCACTCTCAGATTGAATGGTTGAATCTGCCGTGGACAATGCCCAACCTGAAAACCATTCACATTTTCGAGTTCAATTGTGATAGCTGCAAAGTTTGTTTTAGTTGCTACAGTATACACCCGCCCCTCCTCAGCTCATCACCCTCAGCTACTGCCTGTTTCGGTGCATCCCTCTTCAAGCTTCATCCTAGTGTCGATCTTGAGCGAATCTTCTTGATCTCATATGATGAGTTCATTTCTGCTGAAAAACTGCTGCTCAGAGCCAATGAGCCCAGTCACCGAGCAGACGAATGAATGGTCAGATTAATTTTCGTTTATTACCCTATTGTAGAGCGTTCTCTCCCAAAAGTGTCGTACTGAACTGTTTAAATTAAACGTCTCGGCTTGTTACACTCTGCTAGTTTCCGAAAGATTTCTTCCGAAAATATGAACAGAAATATTCTCAGGCACAAGTTTTGAGTTGGTCAAATTCTGCTTTTGCTTCAAAAAAGTGACAATGTTGACTATCGATGACAGGAAACAGTTTTGCTTTGTGTTACCTTATTCCAACTACAAAAAACGGAGCTGATCACCACCACCAAAACAAATGATCGAAGAAATAATGGAGAATTAGAGCAGCACTGCGACTCATGAAATGATTTGCTGCAATTCAGCAATCTTTCACTTACCGCTAAGGTTTTCTTTAAAAGGTAGCAAATAGCAAAACTGTTTCTGTCATCGATAGTCAAACATTGTCACTTTTTTGAAGCAAAAGCAGAATTTGACCACTCAAAACTTGTGCCTGAGAAATTTCTGTTCATATTTTTGGAAAGAAATCTTTCGGAAACTAGCAGAGTGTAACAAGCCGAGACGTTTAGTTTAATACAAGGGCTCAGTCGAGCTCGCTTCGCTCACTCTTACCTTAACTGTGCACCGCTAACATTTCTTAAAAGTTTGGCCAGCGGCTCACCCTGACGACACTTGGGCACTGTGAACGCCCACCGACTCGGGCCCCGCTCGCTCCGCTCGCGAGACCCGAGTCGGTGGACGTTCACAGTGCCCAAGTGTCGTTAGACCTCGCCGCTTTAGGCTGTGCTCTGCTACTTTTTACACAGTTGTGCTCTCACTTATTTTTTTCTAAATCTAAAACTTGGTTAAATTGAATCAGTTAAGCAACGGCTCACCCTGGCGTCACTTGGCTCACCAAAAACGCCCGCCGCCTCGGACCTCGCTCGCTCCGCTCGCGAGGCCCTCGTCGGCGTGCGTTTTTGGTGAGCCAAGTGACGCCAGACCTCGCCGTTTTTATCTGTGCACCGCTAACAAACATTGATGTCTGGGCCAGCGGCTCACCCTGAAGTGACTTGGCCGTTGTCAACGCCCTCCTCCTCGGGCCTCGCTCGCTGCGCTCGCGAGACCCTCGTCGTCGGTCGTTGACAACGGCCAAGTCACGTCAGACCTCGCCGCCCTGAGCTGTGCACTGCTGCCCCCGCGACGTCTGTGCTCCCCGACAGCCCAGGACGAGAGCGGCGGCAGCGATAGCAGCGAGAACGGCAGCGAGAGCGCACAACTTTATCCAGAGCTGCAGCTGCTGAGATAGCGATACGCGCTTGCGCACAACTGACAAAGCGGCGCAATATAAGCCAAAACAAAAGACAACGTTCCAAACTTTTTGGGTTTTCTAGTTAACCATAAGGTTTTGAGAAACACCCAAATAGAAGTAGAGCAATTAAGTAATTAGGAATCTAATAGTGTAATCAAAAATGAGATTAAAGTTTGTTTTGTTTTTAAAATCGTCTATCTAAATCTGCGGCAAACAGCTGTCTAGAGCCCCCGCCCTGGGCTGTGCTTTCTCCCCCCTACAGCCTGTGCTTTCTGACTGCACTGCAGCCCAGGCCGAAAACGGCGGCAGCGAGCGCTTAAAGTGTGAGCCAGCACTGCTGCTGCCGCGATAACGATGCGCGCGCCTAGCAACAAAAGCCAGCGGCGCATAGCAACAGAAAACGTTCCAAACTTTTTGGGTTTTCTGGTAAACCATAAGGTTTTGAAAAACACCAAATTAGACACAGACCAATTAAGAGGCGAGGAATCCAATGGTGTAATAAAAAATCTTATCAGAGTTCATTTAGTATTAATATGGCTGTTTTAAAAAGTGACTATGATCAGATAAGGCACTTCCGGTTATCTGATCAACTCGAGTTTGGTACCATTAGAAAGATGCCATTTATCTCGTTGCACTGGTGAAAACCGTTTTTCAATATCTTCAACGGTGTATTTTCTAGAGCAAAAAGAGTCAGTGCGGAGAGAGGGAGAAAAATCATTTTTTTAGGGATAGGCTGATAAATAAAGATATAATAATCACAACACCTCCTCTTTCAGTATCCACCAATTGACTGCAGACGATCGTTGAGCTCCTCCAGTAAAGCTGCTCTTCGACTGCTACCTTTTCTGTCCTCTGTCTTTGATAGAATCTAAAGTAACTGGGTTAAAAACGTGTCACTTTGCAGTGTTATCACTCTGTTAATTATCAGTACAGATTCTCTACTACAGAATTAGAAAGTGAGAGGGCAGTGGTCAGCACTGACCACTGCTGCAGTTGCGTTCTTCTGAGCCCGTGAGCTGGGAAAAGAGCGCGAGCCTCGAGCACACATCACTTCCTCATTGGCTGCACACTGCCTCAGCAGCAGCAGCGTTTGTTGATCTTCTCCAGGTCTCTTTTTTAGTCATCATCCGAAGACGATGCCTCCTCGACGCCCCCCTCCAGATTTGGATTTGATCAGTGTCTTCAAAATGTTGACGGCCAATGAGCAGTTGGTGGCGAGCAAGATGAGCCCTCGTTGTGCCGTTCTGGTGAGAGCGGCCAACCGCAAAGTGAAGACACTGGTCATCACCGTTTGGAATTATTATGAATCCCCATTTTCTCTTAAATGCACACTCAACTCCTTTTCCCTTGCCTCTGAGCCGATCATGCTGCTGCTGAAGGACATCCCTGGCGAGACATTTCCCGACTACCCGATGACCACTCGTCTCAGCGAACGGAATATCTTGCGATTGGGCCAACTACGACTGATTGACACTGCCACCATTGAGCAGATCGTCACCATCTTCTCTGCCGTCACCGATCTGAAGTTCATCACTTTCAGCAGTGAGCACATTGGCACTTTGGTTTCCCTTCTGCGCATCCCATTGAGGATGTCAACATGACCAACTTGATGGTGGACACAACGGCTGTGAGCGATGATCCCCCCATCACCAGTCGATGTCTGCTCTGAAAGGACTGCCCTTGATTGAAGTACGACCCTCGATGTTCCCACCTGATAAAACTACTTGATCAACTAAAGACAGTGGTCTTCAAATCTATATTTTGGTGGAACGCTTTTCTGGTCTGAACGAAATCCGCACAATGCCGACTGAGGTGCACCTGCTCTTGACCATACGAGTCTGTCACGCTCCATCCACCTCTGCGCGTGATGGTTCGCTTCGGAGGAGCCCACCTACAGCATGCCATAGGTGCTTCTTGTCGTTACCCGTCATACTTCATGGAAATGAAAACTCTCATGTGAATCAACTGAAAATTAGACATCTGTTCTCCTATCTCTCTCAACTTCATCTGGTGATTACTTGGACACTTGAATAAACCTTGTGGTGAAGAAACACGTCCACTGGCGCGATGAACGCCGTGCGTGCTCTTGACCTAGACTTGCCATAACCTCTCACTCTCAGGATTGGTGGTCGAAATGCGTGACGATCCCAACCTGCAGACCATCCAATTAGTGTGTTATTGTGGTAACAAACTGTCAAACTTCATTTGGCATGAGAATGTCCATCTGAATCGCTCAACAAGATACTGACGTTTCGGGCCTCCTTCAACCTCCATCCCTGGTGTCCCTGAACATTTCATCTTGTATCAAATAGAAGCGTTTTGCTGAAGAAGGGCCCAAAGGCGTGAAGACCAGTACCCCACCGCCGGCCAGCATTGTACAAATGCCCTATGATTGTATAACAAAAATACCGGTCAAGAAGCAAAACTTTTTTTTTAATCTCACAAACTTTCAAAACTCAATTATTTTGACAGAGAATGTGCACTAAGTCTTTAGCTTTCAATTAAAGAAACTACGGTTTTCTACGAAAAGCTCCTCAAGTCCATCCGCTCGGTGCCGTACATTTCACAGTGGGATCAAAAGATGATGTTGCCGAAGAAGGGAAAGAGGCGGTGATGATTACACTAGACAATACGCCCACTTTCTCACTCTCTCTTTTGTACAAATGCTTCTTTAATAAACAAAAAACCGTTTGTTTGTATCTCTACAGTAGCAAAAACTCTTTCACTTTTGTAATCCTCTCATTGAGTACTTTCCGAAACTGCAATAATATTTTTTTGGTCAAATCGGCCAAACCTGTGTAATAGTAAAGCATATTTCAGCCTTATTTGGCATTATCGGATTGTACTAAATTTTTACTTTAAAATATTAATTTTGCTTACAACTCGAGAGTATTTTCAAACCCAAAATGACTAGTCAATTAGTCGATTACTGAGTGCCAAAAACCTGCGTTTTAACTCTTAATTGCTTATAATCTGGTAAACTTAAGTCCATTTCCATCTTATGGATGCTTATCTAAAGGTACCAGTTCTGATTGTTCTGGAGAACTTTGTTCAGTGATGAAAGACCTAAGCAATCATGCTCTGAGTGTACTGCTAAAACCAAGGCCAACTACACTTGAAAGTTAGTCAATAAGGGACATTAATCCACTCTGGTAACAAAACTTGCTCTATTCTCCTTATCTTACTCCTTTCTATTCTATCCTTATTTACCTTACCATATTTGGTCTTCTCTCTTTAACAAAGACCTCTATACTTCCATTTTCTTTCCTCTATTTCTTCTATTTTTCCTCCTATCTTTTATTTGCCTTACTTCTTTTCCTTCCACACACAATACACTCCTATACCTCTAACCATTGTCCATTGTTTTGGCTAAACACACATTGATCCTATTTTACCCCTATTACCATTGTATACCATAACCACTTCAAGTAAGCAACATTGTTTCCACCCGTCTGACCCCCAGACTCACCTTGTGATCAGGGCGCCAGACCACTTCAACAATTCTTTTTCTTCTACTTTCTCCTAACTTACACCAACAACTACACTTTACTAATCACTTTGTACATCATAAACACACAAACTGCCCATTATTATCAACCACTTCAGCCTACGTTATTACCCCGTGCTGAGATGCTGATCCCTATCAAAATCCGGTTTCCTGAAGTTATAAAACCCATTACGGTGTCCCGTTACTCTTTAGTATCGGTGGCCACCGTACTCGAATGCTAGTTTCGTCTTCTTTGACTTAACCACTTTCTTGTACTGGATTATCCCCTAAATTACTAAACCACAGCCTTCCTGCCCAAATTCAAGTCTCCTTCAGAGGCCCTGCCTCTCGTCGACTTCTGCCCATTCTGAGGCCCTTCTTTGAGGCCCGTTTCCTTCTTCCAGTCTACTTCTTCCTGTCTACAAGTCCCCAGTTCAACCCGGTTTATTCTATTTCTCTTTAAATTACCCCAAATAAACTCTTTTTCTATCCACAATTGCCCTTCCGCCAATCCTTTCTGCCACTCGTCCATGAACGCACCTCAGCAGATTTGGTAGAGACTGCAGGAGATCAAATTCTCTTGTCTTTACTACTGCGAAACTAGTACAGTTGCTCGCAAGGGTTGTTGTACTATTACAGGATAGTAGGACACAGTCCCTCAAAACCACTGTACTATTACAACTCGGCATGACCCTGTTCCTCACCGCTGCAGATCCTGAATCAGCCCGGTGACCACCAAACTGCTGTACTATTACAGATCGAAAGGATAATAGTTCCTAACGGCCGAGCAAACAGCTGTACTATTACAACTCAGTAAGACTCTGTTCTTCACGCCCTCCGAACAATCGATTCCGCTGAAAACTCCCAGTCTTCAACTACTACAAAACAGTTGGACACTGTTTTTCATGCTGGTTCTTCCAACTGTCTCTTTGCACCAATTTTTCACACTGTTTTCATGCTGGTTCTTCACACTGGTCCTTCACGCCGATTCTTCGCACTATTCCGTACTCGTCTCATTTTCTCAGCAACCAACCCCGTGTCCAGCTCCAGCATCAGCTGCCTGATCTTCTTTACTTCCAATATACTGGGTAACTTAATTTTTCAACCGAGAATCTCTTGTCCAGCTCCAGCAAACGCTGCCTGATCCAATTTACTTCAAAATATACCTGTTTGCCTATTTCTCAACTTCAAAAGTTGTTTTGTATCCAGCTCCAGCACAACGCTGCCTGATTTAATTTCTTCCAGATATACCAGTTACTATTTGTGGTCTAGCTAACCCATCTACTCTGGTTGACGTCTCTTTCTTCTCGGTGAATTGACGTTTCGTTTCTTTTGGTTCCAATTACATAGGAAGATTAATCAGATAAGTCCTCACTCTTTCCGCTAACCTGAGCCAAAGGAGTCTTCAAGGAAGCCATCTTTAATCTTTCCTTTTTATTTCTTTCTTAACCTATCCCTCTGTTAGTCTGAGAAGACACCAATCAAGTACTCTACTTAACAGTAGACTTGACTAACAGTCTTTCTCTTTCCTAAATCTAACGCTATCCAGAAGGCCCTAGTCCTTCTTTTCTTCCCTTTCACTTTCCTCTTCTCTCATTCACAGAGCATTCGAGTACGGTGACCACCAAACTGCTGTACTATTACATATCGAAGGATAATAGTTCCTAAAGGCCGAGCAAACAGCTGTACTATTACACCTGTAAGGCTATATATCCTTGTAAATTTTGAAAAATCGACAACAAAATTGGAGTATTTTTGACGATTTTGGCGATTTTTGGCGATTTTTCACAATTTTCAAACTGCGCTGGTGGGGCCTCACATTTCGTAGCGGCCAACACTGGAAACTATTAATCTATTTTTAATTAACTTTAAAATTCATTTTGATCATGTTCCCGTGGTCATAAAGAAAAAAACTTTTTCAGATTTGGAGTCCTCTCGTCAAGTACTTTAAGAAACTGCAATAAAATTTTTTTGGTTAATTTTGAAAAATCTATAAGGGGTTAGTCAACATGGGGGTGATGGTCTGAGGTACCCAAGGCTATTTAAAGATAGTCATGGTGGTGGCCCTGGTCTGATGTGGACTCAATAACCATGG